>JAVSBS010011206.1:0-20659 GCA_033124195.1 Coracias cyanogaster
CTATCTGGCAGGAGAGTTGACACAATCTGAATTTGACCCTGAATTTGAGGAAAGAGAGAAACCAACTCACCTCTTAGATTATCCTCCTTGTATTTGCTATGCCACAGAACGGCATGCCAATTGTTAATGCAGTGATGGGTTTTTAATTTTATTAATTTATTTTTAATTTGCAAAAATAACAAAGACAATACTTAATCACATTTCCTATGCCTCTAATATTTCTATCAAGAGGGCATGGTGTTTTGTCTAGGAAAATAATTTCGGTGGTCTACTCAACTCTAAGAGTATAGAAAGAGATGACCCAAAGACAAATCAAAAGACTGCTTTTATCAAGTACACAAAACTTTAAATGTTTATTAACTCTGCTTATAGGTATATGGAGCCTATTCTGTCGTAGACATAAGTACTTAGCTCTTGAATCCTGACTCCTGGGGTAAGACAAACTTAAGATGTATTTTCTCTGTGCTTTGTTTTCATTACATTCTGCTTTCCATAGGAAAAGTGGTGTGCATGCCTGAAGGGAGTGCCAGTCTATGGGTCTGGAAGAAAAAACTATGAATCTATTTCTAAGAACACCTGTCTTTCAGGGTGAACATTTGCTACATAAGGATTATCAGTATTCTTTGTAAATTATTGCTCTTCAATCTTCCTATATTATCTCTCTTGCTGCTGCTTTGTGGGCAAAACATACATATCTCTTACCTATCTGCATTTGCTGCAGTCCAATATGATATTCAACCTTTCAGTATAAAGGAGTTTCTGGTGGTTATAAATTGCTACCACAATGTTTTATTACCAATGATTACCAAACACAGTTATGGAGGAAAGTCCTAGTGGCTACATTTTACTGTTGAAAAAAAAGGACAGTCAGTCACTGACCTAGTTTAGTATATGGAAGTGCAGTATACGAACACTTTTTCATTGCTGGTGAAAAAAGTGACTGTTTTATACAGCAGAATTAGCTGAAAGCAATGGAGGCTATAATCAAGTATAGTGGTCTGCAGAACAAAGCCAACCAAAACTAAATCAAATGGGTTAGTAAGCACTTCTGCCGCTTGAAAGGCAGCATGCTAGGGTTTGGATTTGAAGGAGGTAAAGGCATGAAGGCTGAGAAAAGTAGAGGTGCCAAACTGTGTGTGTTATGTGACACAAACTATCTGCTGTGGCTGAAGTAGAGTGCATTTTGCAGTTTTTTTTTTTTATTGTCTGGCTGCTATCTAGGTGTTTGTTCTTAGCTCTATAAACATACTACTAGTTATGCAATTTAGTGGTGTCATCATAAAACTGGAAAGAAAGGACAGAAAAAACATATTGTTATGTTGAACAGCAGTGTTCAGAAGTTACAAGACTGGCTAGATTACATTAATACTGTCTCTATTACCCCAAAGTCTGAGGTCTTGCACATTTGTAATGCAAAAACAGATGATAAATTATTGTTAATTATATGACAAGGCTATCACCCCAGGAGGAGAAGGCTGCCAGAGGGAATATTTCTCAGGAAAACTCAAGAACTTTGTGTATGCATAGCACTGTAACCTCTCTGCAAATAGCTCTCTTTAAAGAGACAACTCATTTTTAGGAGCCTGAAGTCATTCCAGGTAATTAGCTAGTGAAGCACGTACTGGCAGACTGAGACCTCCACCTGAGATGAATATGAAGAACTGGCAAACTAAGTTGAATTTAGAATTAACCAACAGTGTAGAGGGCCTAAAATTGTTGGAAAAGTTGAATTTGGCCTGCAGAAGTTTTTAGAAAATGGTCTGTCACAGAGCTGGTGGCCAGTGTGAAAAACAGAAAGTAAAACTCTGAGCAGTCACACATATGGAGGGAGGAGGTGGAAAAGAGAAGGCATTGCATGAGATGTGGTTGTCAGGGCTTGTGCCTGGAATAGCTGATACAGATTTTGAACATCCGGATATCAGGTATAAAGTAACTGTAGTGATGGTCTATTTAATTGATGTAATCTATACAAAACTCTTTAGCAGAAGGTGGACAAGACAGTCAATCTAACTCCAACCTTTAGACAGCACTGAAAATTCACAGAATCACAGAATAGTAGGGCCCTCTGGAGATCAGCTGAATACCAATATATCTTATAAATTTTCTACTCATGCTGTTTTATTTAGGAAGGCCATGATTCCCTTGTGTCATTTTACAATGCTTACAGGTGTATTAAGATCTAATACTTTTCCTCTTGTTCAATAAACAAACACATGAAAGGCATGAAACAACTGAGCTGAATATTTAACATTGTTGTACAAGAAAATTTTTCAGCTACAGAATTTATTTTACTTTTTTTTTTAATCCCAGGGATTTATCTAAATTCCTTTCTCATTTGTTTAGTGTTTATTTGTTCAACGAGCCAAGCACTCCTTTAGGTGTCCAGCTGAGTCAAGGACTACAGCCATGTTGACTAGAGTTATTTCACTACTCTTCTATTAGGCACCCCAACAGTGTGCCTCCAGGATAGGCTGCCTGCACATTGCTGTTCCTAAGAACATGGCAGTGGTTTGAATTGTGCCCTATATTTCAAGCAACATAGCAGGAGGAAGATATGACAGAGCCAACAAATCTGGTTTTGGCTTGCAGTTAGAATAAATACTTCTGATATACAGTAAGCACTAAAAATACTAGATTCAGAAATCAGCTGTGATGCACTTCAAGGCTAAATTTATGCTGGATCTTCAATAAAGCAGGATTTTATTCCATGTACTCCTGAGCTGCTTTGCAAAGGATCTGCCCCTTGCACTGCCCTCTAAGTCATTCTGATGGCATCTCTCCCTTAGGAGCTACAGGTTTATCTTTCTTAGCCTGAATTTCAGAGAATAACATTTCAGGTCCAGCCCTTTACCACATCTCTCAAACCAAATATTCCTTGCTGAAGCCTACAGGTTTTCAGCTGCCACATTTATATTAGCTTCTGTGGGTTCAGCAGCAGTTGTACAGTTACTATTGCCCTTTCACCCTACATTGGTCAGAAGCTGAAGACTACAAATATCTAGCTCTTCCTAGCTGTGTGTCAGGTCTCACATCAGATATGCACAGTAGGCTGAGTCACCCATCGGCAGAGTAGAAACCGTAGGATGAGTTGTTGTCAAATTTTGTGCTACAGAAATGGAAAGAGAAGTAGTATGGTTTCCACACTTGCAGGCAGAGGCAGGCATTGACCCAGCATGTCCATAATTAAGTGTCACTCAAGTAGACATCTGAGGTTCCCTGGCAGATAAGAAATATACCCTAGTTCTATTATCTTTTTTATGGCGTCTTTGTGCTGTGGTGGGAAAAGAACAATGTGCACATCATCTTCTGTAACGCAGTAGTCAGTACTCCTGTAGCCTACTTACAGATCCTTCTGTTTGCACAACCTCCATTTAGAGAATGAGAGGACAGAAAGTGTACTATTCTGGTAACAGCATTATGTGGTATGGAGTGAATTTTCTCTAAAAAACCAAAATACAGCAGTGCTTATGAAGACTAAAAAGCCTCCAGAAATCAAAAAGGGGAAAAGAAGGGCGTCGTTTAATTTATTAAGAGAGACAATAAGTATCAAAACAAAATTGCAAAGTGAGCAGGGGCTCTCCCTTACATATGTTACTTACACGTCACATAAAGTTATAACCGTAATATATAAATAAAAGGAAGCTGTGAGATAAAAGTTAAACTTAAACAAGAGACAACAACCTCTAGCACATGCAAGAAAAACATTTTTCTGGGGTGACAGGCCGGAGAAATAAATATGTATCTAGCTGACATTTCTTTGTATCTTATTCAAGCAGAATAAAACTAAAATTATCTCATGCCTATAGGCTGCCCTAGTGTATGACATAGAAATGTAGAAGGGATTATTTAATATGTGCATTTTCATTTGCCTCCTTTTAGAGACACAAAAGCAGCTCATTCTAGTTACTGACAAATCATTTAGTAAAATAAATCCTTTAAATATAGAACATATTTCCACTTTTATGTCATGAAGTGTCTGAAAAATATTTGTCAAGTACTTTAACCAGGAGCAAATCTAGCTGCTTAGATTGACCTTGGAAAAAACTTTACATGAGCTGGCTAAAAATATAATTTGAAATATTAATTTAAAATATCATATTAATTTAGAATATAGAAAAGTTATACATGAATTTTCCTCTTAGAGCTTTCTATGCTGAAGGGACAGTGTAGATATGGAAGGAAATGATCTAGTACTAAATAAAATTATTTTATAACAGAGGTAAAACCTATGATCTGTCTTTATAAGTAACTGCCTTTCTTTGCAACCTGGTGGTAAGATGAGTAAGAAAAAAGGCTAGTAATTTGTTAGGAACAGTCTAATTTGATTAATGACATGCAGGAGAAAGGCTTGCAAGATCAGATTACAGTATTAAAAAACTGACATAAATGGGCCTTGAAAATTCATAGTTGTACAACGTCCTACCAAACTTGGCACTCAGTGGAAAAACCATCAGCGATCACTTTAAAAAGAAATACATGGAACTATGGCTGCTGCTGTTTTGCTCCTGTGACCACTTTGGTTTTTGTAACACAGCCTGATAATCAGATCATTTCACAGAATCACAGAATGGTGGGAGTTGAAAGGGACCTCTGGAGATCATATGGTCCAATCCTTCTGCTAAAGCAGGTTCACCTAGAGCAAGCTGCATAGGAATGCATCTAGGCAGGTTTTGAAAGTCTTCAGAGAAGGAGACTTGACAACCTCTCTGGGCTGCCTGTTCCAGAGCTCTGTTACCCTCAAAGTAAAGAAGTGTTTCCTTATGTTGAGGTGGAACTTCCTGTGTTCTCGCTCGTGTCCATTGACCCTTCTGCTATCACTGAGCACCACTGAAAAAAGACTGATCCCATCCTCTTGAGACCTGCCCTTTAGATATTTATAAGCATTGGTAAGATCCTCACTCAGTCTTCTCTTCTCCAGGCTAAACAGCTCCAGGTCTCTCAGCCTTTCTTTGTAAGAGAGATGTTCCAGTCCTCTAGTCATCTTTGTAGCCCTCTATCAGACTCTCTCCAGTAGTTCCCTGTCTCTCTTGAACTGGGGAACGCAGAGCTGGACACAGTACTGCAGATGTGGTCTCACTATATTAATATTGATCTGGATGCCCATTCTTAGCCAAAGACTCTGGAATTTGAATATTTCTGCTCTCCTTTTTTAAGTCTTGCAAACTGCTCAGAGTTCAGACTCACAGAATAATTTTTTTTTTTTTTTTTACCTAGTTACTGTCCTGTCCAGGATACAGATATTTTTTGTAATTCCTTCAAGGTATCTATTTCTCTTCCTATACTTTCTGTATAGAGAAACTATGTTTGAGCCGATGAATTCTGGCTCTTGAAAGTCTAGGAGCTTGGAAATCATGTCATTGTGCCTATCTCCTTTGGATCTGTCCGTAGGTAATTTCAGAGAACTGCTTGTCTTGTTCTTGCAACCCTAACTGGTTATTCTGCTATCAGGCATGTACGTAAAGCCAGAGCTACCACAGGCTGCAAAATTTTCTGCCTCAGGACAGCTACTTTGCTCATAGTTCCCTGTTGTTTATTGTTTGGAGTTATAAGTAAAATAGAATTAGACAAGGCAATACAAGGAAAGTTTTATTACTTCTAACTTCCTTATGAAATAAAAGTTGATCTTTCTCTATAACTAGAATATTTTGAAGCACTCATTTCTATTTTGTTCAGCTCTTTTTTTGTGAATGTTACCTCTCTCTATGTGAATGTGCAGCAGGGAGTTTACTCCCACTGAACTTAATGATTAAAAACAAGACTTCGGTGAGAAATATTCTGCTGAAAAATACAGTAGAACATCTACAGCACTATTCAACTAAAAAGTATTGGTTCCCTGTGGTGCCATCCGTGGGAATTGCGAGTCCCTGCAAGGTTTCTATAAAGCAAAACAAATGGCTGTTTGTTCAAAAACTTTCAGTTGTTGTATGACTGTCCTCACAAGGGCTGAAAGAAAAAAAGTACAGCTGAGTTTTATGAAGTTGTTAAAGCAACAATTCCATAACTTTCAAAACACCTTTTTTTTTAATTATACATTTTGATTGTTCAGTCAAACACTGTGACACTTTATGTCTGAAGCATAATTGTATATTGTGACTATACCTGCTATCTGTATGCACTCTGATACAACTGCCTTATATTAACCTTTAATTTAGGCACATTAATTATAAAGGTGACAGAAGTTATTAGGATTATATGCTTGGGTTGACTGTGGAGTTGTGCTTAAATGCTGAATATATAATACTGCCCTAAATTCCTTGACATCTGCAGCAAATAACTATCTCTTAATTTTAGTCAAGAAAATTTCTGCCGTGAGATTCAGCCATTGCCCTCATATTGAAAGCCTGCTTTATGATATTACCATCTGTCCATTGTAATGAATGATAGATCTGGCTTTTATACTTATCCTGTAATTTTTTGTAAAAGCATACCGTTATCCATACAACAAACAGTTCTGACCTACTAACTGATAGATAGATTAAAAGAAGAAAAAAACAAGAAATACTTTAATCAAATTATATATGTTGTGTTTCTGATGTATATTTCAAATAATCCAGTGTGTTTATTCTATATGCAGAAAATTATTCTCTGAAATATTTTACTTATTGATCCTAAAACTGTAAATCTAGATCTGACATTAAGATGGGTACTTTCTATTTATCTGGTTTTCCCCATCATTAATTTCCACAAAGTTTAGATTGCTTCAATCTTTCAAAGAATGCTTTTGTTTATTTTAGTTTTGCTATATACATTTTTACAAGGATTTTTCTGCTAGGAATCTGTTCCAAAGTCCTCTCATTTTAAAGGCCAAAGGCAATTCCCAAATACTTCATATCACATGGAAAATGAGAATTTAATGCACGTCTGTGCCTTCCTCCTCACACATCCTTTGTTAGCTCAGATCATAGCATCAGACAGAACTTTTGGTTTTGTCTTTTTATCTTCTCTGTGTGTGTCCCTTGAAATAGCGTAGCTGCTGCACTCTTTTGTGTTTTAAATGAGATATCAAGGGAGATGACGAGTAGAATATATGATGGGTTAACAAATGCTAATTTTATTTCACATAAAAAGTATTGCTGATAACCAAAAGAGAATTCTGCAAAGACTGTCTTGTCTTAGCTGGTTTTACCTTCTCCTCTGCACTCCTCAGGATATTTGTGTATAATGCAAATAAGGCTTTATGAAGAGATTATTTAAAACAGTTGTAATTTTGCTTTTTCCATTGAAATTCTAGTGTAACACCAGATTTGGTCAAACTATCAGACCTTTTCTGTGTTAGAAAGCTATTAGGTCTTTTTTTTTTCTGTGGGTTTTTTGTGTGTTTTCAAGTCAAAGTATCTGTGCTACTACAAATTCCTTTAGACCCAGAGAGATTGAAAGAGCTAGAAATTTTTCCCGTGTTATGGCTGATGGTCAGATTATACTAACATTTTATTCCTAGCTAGATGATACATTGTATGGGAGCTCTTTCCCATAATACAAAGGCTCTACAGCCCTACAGTTGAGGGGGTGAGCGCTGTATAAGTGACATACCCTATGTAGGTACACGGGCATATACATATACATATATATATGTGTGCTTTGCAATCTTCTACAGTTCTTCCTTGTAGTAAACTCTTTCTCTAATCCCTTCTAGGCTAATTAGGTAAAAACTACAGGCATGTAGTTATAACAGGTAGGCATGCTGAAGAGCTAGGGAAGGAATCTGAATGAACATCAGTATATATATTATCTTGTTTACGGCTTTAAGGACATTGAGTTATGGATTTCAGGCTATTCATGTAAATAACATAAATCACTTCCTTAAGTTATTCCTATGTTTTCTTTATGCTCGCCCATGTTACTGTCCCCCTGTATGTGTGAACTCATTGAAGACTAAATGGTGAATCCCATATGCATAAATTTTGCGTAAACATAAACAAGCATTGGGTATTTAGGTTTACCAGTAACTTTAGATTCACAAAAAAATGTTGATCTTTGGTACAAGTAAGGGTGAAAGGATCTCTTTCTTTGCAAATCATGTATGTTTCACATAGGCTTTTGGTAAAATGGAGGATTCTATTTTGAACATTTGTTCTTGTACTACTACAAATGGTCTTTCTACCTCCTGTGTAGCTGTTGTAATCCCTACAAAAGTATTTATAGGATAATACATTACACAAACTTACAGCTTTCCAGCTGCATTATACATGTTTGCACATCCATTGGAAAGTTTTTGAGATCCATCGGACAGGATAGTATTAAAGTCAATCTGAAAGAACACAAAAAATACATTAAATATATACCACAAAAATGCATAGAACTGCACAGGAAGAATGCATGAAAATGCTGGAAGTCATTAGAAATAGAAGAAAATATGTTTTCATTAGAAAGCTCTCAAAAGGGATGTGTATTAGCTGAGTCCATTTTACTCACTTAGCCTGGTATGACAATGTGAAAAAAATTATTACAGTCTTTCAGAAAAACAAGTTTTTCAGTAGGGTTGCCTAACTTTATGAGAACTCTAAAGGAACAACAGCATGCTTTTTTATGCTACAGCAAAATTACTGTAGTTACAGTATTTCAAATCCTTGATGTAAAATTTACCCAGATTTGCAAGAATTTAATAACATATGTCAGCTGCAAATCATGGCGGCAAAGTAATTTATGAGTTATTGTCCTACAATAAGGTGCTTAAATTGTCAACACAAAGGTTTACAATAACATTTCATGATATTGACGGCTAAGTGAAATATGCCTTTAATTTTGAACTGCAGCTGTGTTTCATGCTAGTCCTGATACTTCCTGTGAAATACTTTGCAACCTGTAGGCAAAAAAGGTATTTTTACATTTTATATCAATACAATAACTTCTCTTTAGAGTGATACTTCTTAGAGGAATAAGAAAGTGGAATGTAAGAGGTAAAAGAACATGTTTTCCCTCAATGACTGTGTTTGTGTATCCCTTTATCATTCAGGGTCATGACTACACCTTTCTTCTTGCTAGAAAATACCTTGTGTGACAATTTTGCCCCATATTCATTTATCAGTTCAGCTGATAGAATGTTCTCCAAAAACACGAGGATCTTGAGTTCAATTCCTTACACATAAGCTTTTCTAGAATGGCTGTGCTGTAATCCTCCTCTCTTAAACGTGTTCCCCTGATTTTTGGCATTGGGGCTATAGGGTACTGGGCAGTAGGCAGCAAGTATGGATGTATATTTTTTTTACCCTACTTTTTCCCTAGTAAAAGCTTCTTGAATCTTTGTTGATATAGCATCAGTTTAGTCTGCCAATGATGGGGAGAGTCCAAGGGAACTCAGACCAGGCCCTATTCCTTACTATGAAAAATGGTTTCAGATGCAGAACTTGACTAGCAGTCCAGCAACACAGCAAGTTATTTCAGAGAAGAGGCACCTGAACTTCACTTTGTGCTTCAGTAAATATTCTGATATTCTATATTAAGTATTAATTGAGTTGAGAACTGGAACCTTCTCATTATCTTCTTGTCTGAATTGTTCGAATGCAATTAAGGGAGGAGGAGACATTAGGGAATGAAATAAAAAAGTAATTTTTTTTCTTTTAATGTCAACATATTAGCAATTAGTAAGTCTGCTCTCACCAGAAGCTTATCTGACTCAAATTCACATAACAACTAGATGCCAATTATATGATTTTAAATCTGTTTCAGAAATTGTAATAGTTCTTAATTAAATCATGGCAACATAAACTTTCTGGCTCCATAACGAACACAGGCGCTCTCTGGCATCTGCTTTCATCACAGTCAATGCTTTCTTTTATAGTTTAATATTATAATATTTCTCATGTTTGTTCCCCCCTCCCTGCATTTCATGTGACCATGAAATTGGTATGAATTCTATTGAACTTGCAATCCAATCTTGCTTCAGTGGAGCAGTGGTGCCTACACTCTGTGTTGTATGTATCTGCAAGGAGTAGGGCAAGGAGGAGTTATTTGATTACAGTGGTACAACTGCCAGTGCCTCTCAGGGTGGCTTCGTCTGGAGATAATTGATTTAGCCCTGCTTTCTACTTGGGTTTGGAGAAAGAATCCTTTTGACTTGCTTTCCATCTGTTTCTAGTGACAGAATACATGTTGTGACACTGAAGAATCATTATGTTTCCAGACTGGCAGACTAACCTTCTTTTGGATCTGAAATGCTTGTAGGAATTTTAACCCAACCCTTTCTCCCCGGGTAAGCTTGAAAAGACTGCCTTGCCACAGATATATCCATGCAAGTCACAAATGTTTTTTTTTTCTCTTAGTTTACAAACTGTTTACAGATTCCTGATGTCTCTTCAGAAAGTCCAATTATCTATTAATGAAGTGTCATAAAAGCATGAAAAGCAAAACACTAAGTGCACAAGAGGTTTATTTAGTTTGAAAAGTGTAACGTTTTGCACAAGTAGGTCACTGTATTAATAACAAGTCTATATCATGTCTAATGGGGCATTAGTAAACTTATAGCCAATGTGTTTCCATTAGATCAGGTTTTTGAAGATAGTGACAACATGCCTTCTAATGTCTGTATTAATAAAAGGAAAGTGAGGAGAACAGAAAAGAAGTAGGATAGCTATGTTTTGTCAATACTTATGATTGCTGCTTGCAGCTTCTTAAACCTTTTCAAAAGTTTACTTTCCACTTTTCTCTCAGTCTTCAGCAGTAAGCAAACTATTATTTAAATGTCATGCTTCCTCAAACAGGTCATGTTTCCATATTGCAGTGCAACTGCAATATCCAAAAAGGTGAAAAATAAATTGTCATGATATTGGAGACGATAGCATGTGAAATTCATACACAGGCCATGTCAGATTATAATGATACAAAATTATTTGCTCTGTGCAAGTGTCCTAGCTTCTCTAGGCTCAATATCTGTACTTCAAATGGGAAATATACGTGGTTTGTTTTTTTTTTTTTTAATTTTAGTTTTAACAGTGAATAATAATGGTAGTAAAGTTCTGTATTCTAATCTCATTACTTTAGTGATAGTTCTGCATGACTAGGAACCAAAGATAACCATTAGTAATCCTTAGGTACACTTTTGAGCTGCTATCTGAAAAAAATAATTTGATTAGGGACTCACCTGATGGAATAAAGTACATTTCCATTTTTGAAAATTCGCAACAACTTATTGTCTGTTGTAACTTCATGAAAGTTGGCACCTTTTTCATTAGCAAAGAACAAATCAGGTTTCCAAATTGAATCCAGCATGGATGGATCTAAGTCTAAAGAGTCATCTGGATATTCACTGTATGCAAGGCGTGGATCATTCCAATTCTGACGGAGAAAGATGTTCACTCGGTAATCCTGAATGAAAGAGAAAATAAGCAAAGCTTTGCCAAGCATAGGGATTTAGCTTTTATTTCATTTCTTAGCCATGTTATCCCCTATCCATCTGTGGATGACAAAAGAATTACTCAGCTGAATGCCAGCATGATACCTATTTGTATTAGTGGGGACACAATGGATAAGAATAAAGATTCATTTCAGGGCAACTGAAAAAATCCCGAGCTATGGAAATCCAACCTCTACGTATATTTCATATAACTCCATAATACTCTACCCTTATAGTAGCTTTGTCTTGAAATTAAAATGAAAGAAGCATAAAAAGATTTTTATAGAGTTGCCTTTTTCTGCCCAACTCCTGGTGGGGGCATTCCACTTTCCTCTCTCAGGCAGTGAGAATCTGTCCCACTGTAAGGGAAGTTAAAATAAGGTCTTTTTTCTGTCTCTAATCCTTACATATCTTAGACCCACCACCTAGATTTGCTTTGTTTCAGTTCCCTATTGAAAATTGTGTGAGTAGTAATTTGCCATACAGCTGTCTGAGGAGGACACATGTTCCTCCGCTGTTCAAATATGATGGAGATCATATAAGTCCTTATGATAAATTATCTTAGGAGCACATTGAATCGACTTAATTCCTAAAGATAGTCCTGTCTTAATCAAGGGTGCTTTTACAGAAGAGGAGTGGAGTGCTTCTAGCTTCTGGAAAACATTTTGGAGTTATATATACTTTCTGTTAGAGACCATGTTGTATTTATGCCTGGATGCTTTCTTAAATCTTTATCACTCTGGAAGAGTAAAATATTTGTTTTTAAAGAAAAGTGAGTATTAACATCTCATTATATTAAGAACTGAGAGAACAGAGGACATAGGGACTATACTTTTATTGGTCATAATATGGTTTTCCTCATTATTTGCACTCCTGCATTAATGAAAGAAGATAAAAATGAAAGACATACTAAGTGCAGAGGGGAAATGAGAGCTGGTTTTCAGAGCTTACATGACACTTCTGAATGTATTCGTTAAAAAAGACAATGAAAATTGGTAAGAAAATTTTGAGTCAGAATGGGAAATGAAGCATTCAAGGCTGAGCAATCTGACCCATAACTATGGCTAGTAGTTACTAGTGGTTAGAATAAGTAGTTAAAACCCCACTGGCGTAGAAATTGTGGGTACAGTTAAAATTCCAGTGTTGTATCTATATTTGGTGCCATACGGTTGTGAGAATATGCCAAGAGACATGATAAAAGACAACCTCAGTAAACAACATTTATTCATGAGAAATAGCTTTTAATATCTTCAGCATCCTGCTGTCTTGGTCAATTTAATTACCCAGCTTGAATAAGGATAGCCAAATGTGCTAAAAATGCTTAGAGAGCATTTGTTGCTTGATCATCAGAAAATGCTGCATATCGTATAGAGAAAGTCCCAGTAGAAGATTTTTGTATTCATATAACATTATAAATTTTCATGACAAGACAGTAAGTAGAAAACTACACCAGGAGGATAAAATGAATTCAGATTATTGTTTTCAGCAGACATGAAAAAGGCTCTCTGGCCAGATGGAAACATACATAAAATGCTAGGTGGAAAAAGCATAGGATTTGTTAAAAATTGTTTTTTTAAAAAAACAATAATCTATTAATTCCAGTTTCAGAAAAGAACTGAGATAAATTTTCCTTCTTTTTCATCATGGCTAGTGACAGCATCAAAGGCCATAAAAAGTTCTTAAGAAAAGCTGTTGGTATTTTTCATAATTAGCACCATGGCGAGATGAAACTAGAGCCAGGGATTTGTACTTTACAGATGTAGGAACAAGCTTTTTTTTTTTTTTTCCTCCAAAGTAAGCCAAACCTCTCAGACAAGGTTGTGCATCACTGTTTGTAGAACTGAGCTTTTGGTGTCTTCCATGCAGCAAAAGGACATAAAGCCGACTGAAATATCCTTATTTCTTTGCTTAGTATCCCAAACACCATATAGTACCCGTTCCCTTCCCAAATTCCTGTATACAATCAAAAGGCCAGCATGTGGGAGCAGTGATGGCTCCACTGCCTGTCCCAGCATGTGGAATCCTTGCACTGAAGGAAACATTAACTCTAAACCTGGGGCACTGGGTGTGAACACTGCAGCTCTCAGGCCTTTATCTGCACTTCAGCCAAACCCAAGCTTTACCTTTTATTTTGTATAACCTGAAGTATGTCTACTTAGCTTACTTTTCTTTGTAGAATATGATGAATTTGTGAAGGGGATTACTTACAGAAGAAGGGACTTCTCATATATATATAAAAGACAGAATAGCTGAAAAATTAAAAGTAGAAATGAAAATAGGAGGAATATCTTCTAGGTTATATTAAGCTATTCTGTATGTCAGTTTTGCTGTGGTTTATTGGTTTAAATTGTTTCCAGCTTTTAAGATGAAAAAAATCCCAGTTAAATTTTTCATTAAAGCAATTGAAGCAATTTCTCATTGTTCTCTCCTCTGCAAAGTCTTACTTAAATTGTCTCTCATTATTCTCTAAAAAAAATTCCTAATCTATCTAAAGGAAAGAGATACATTTAACTCCTATTGTATGAAGGACAAGTATGCATCCTCTCAGTTTATAATTACACATTGTGAGCATAAAGCTTAACTGCCTTAAAGGAGCAGGGTTGTTTGATGCAAACACAGAGACCATAATTAAACTGCCAGCATTGCTTTGTTTTCCTACAAGAGGATTACTCTTCTCATGTGCTACTTGCCTGGAGGGGTGAATCTTAACTTAAATAACTGTGCTGGGGAGGTTCCTTGAGGGGAGAGATAAATCATCATTCAAGTTGTGGTGACTTCCACAGCCATTTCTATAACTTCAAGGCTGCCATTGTCTGAACAGCTGCTGTACCCTGGTTCTACAGGAGACCACTTTATGGATCTGCACTTGCTCCACCATCCTTCGAAACCCTTAGCCACAGGATGAGCTTAGAGGGTCAGGATATGGTTCATTTTCTTCATAGGACTCCATAAAATAAAAATTGGGGGATCAGGTAATTGGTCTTTGCTGTCCCTACTGAGGCTAAAGCCATTATGGACTCTAGTACTAACACTTTGATTAGCATTTTCCAGCACAGAGTGAAATCTAAAATGCTTACAGAATATGTTGATCTCTTTTCATTATACTGATACAGATAGAGCTATATTCCATCATATACAGAATATAACTAGCCTGCTTTATGGAAACTTTTGCACAAATCCTTAAGGTATTATTTGCTTAAATCTCACTGGTTTCCTTAACGCATTTTAAATATGCACTATACGTGGAATCCATCTAGATCTGAGAGAGATGCAAAAGAAAATTTCTTAAATGGACGCTTCATTTGAACATTGCATATTACCAACTCTCATAAGTTTTGAATGCTGTCATTTGAACCAAATAATCAAATTATCATGCATAAACAATCTTCCAGAACTCTGCCTGTTGCAGTTCCAAATAATACCATAATTTTGACTAATAAATCCATCTAAGTGAAATCTAGAATTCTTTTGCATAATGTAGGCAAATGATTCTTGCATTTTTTGTTCTAGCTCACTGTAGAATTTTAACATGGAAATCTTGACTTTCTAAGAATTCTGCTAAGAGTAAATTTAAGTGGAACTATGAGAAGTATTGTTCTTGTGAAGATTTCTTTTTAACCTTATAACTATGACATTTTATTGTAATGAAAGGTGGATGAGACCCTCTATTCCTAAGAAGACATCACAGACATACTGGAAAGCGATGTGCAGATGAAGGCTGAAGTGAGGAATGAAAATTAGCAGGGTGACCTGGAGTAAAAGTCAGGCAGACCGAGAAAGAGCTGCTAGTGTCCTGAGGGGATCAGAGAAGGATTTAAATGGGTTAAGTACATGTTACAAGGGAAGAAAACTACATATCAGGATGAACAAGACCCAAGGGAATCCTGGCCTAAAAAAGTAATCAATGTCTTGAAAATCCCCTTAAAAATAATTATAATTTTTAACTGTAGTGGGATATTTGTTTTATTGAATTTGCTTATCATCCCATAGAGATTAAAACTATTTGGTCATACAGCCGTATGTGTGTTCCCCTCTGTACATGTTCTCCCTCTATCCTCCTCCTATCCCCTCCTCCTCCCCTCCCCCAAAGAAAAACAAAGAAAAAAAAAGAAGCTGAGTTATCTAGTTCAGCTGCTAGTGAAATAGTATTAGTAGTTTCATATTTCAGCACAACATTCTCTGTACACCATCATAAAAAGAAATGTAGAGCACATATCAATTCATATTCCATTCTATTTCTTGAGTAGATGAAAGCCATATTGGCTTTTGTTCTGCAAAATAGTATGGTTGCCTTATGCATTTTATCTTCAATATACTTTGGCTTCTTAATCTTTATGTAAAATGTTAAATAGGATACTTGCAACAAGCTAACTAAAAGGCCTTAGCAATTTTACGTTTAATATTTTAATTTTGATGTAATACTGTGGAAAAAAAATGTTAGACTTGAGACTAACTCACAACTAGAAGATAAAGTGTAAAACTAAACAGAAAGTTGTTATTTTCTGAACCAGAGGAGTGGTGCTCCATCCAGAGTAGTACTAAAGTTGTTACTGTTATGGAATCATAGAAGCATGGAATAGTTTGGGTTGGAAGGGACCTTAACAATCATCTAGTTCCAGCCACCCTGCCAGGGATATCTGCCACTGGATCAGGTTATTCAAGTGGAATAGCAGTGAAAACATAATACTAGCTTTTTTTTATTTTGTGGTTTCTAGGATGAGTTTTCCCTTCATAACATATGCTTTCCTGGTTTGCCATAGCTAGAATTATTCTTTGGGTTTTTTTACTTGAAAAAACATGAGAGAAAATTTCACAAAACCTGAAGAATGATGTTGAGTTTTGTTATACCAATACAAACATGTACCATGTGGGGACCTGACAGATACAGGTTGTCATAGTTGTCTTCTCTTTCAGGTTTGATTTCTTGTGCTCACTGCTGTACATGAAAAGTTCCCTATGTTAAGAACACATTAACAGTCTGAAAAACATGCAACCTGACATGGTTTTTGACAGTGAGTAAAACAAAGGATGACCTTATTGTTCTCACTCTGTAATTAGAGAAGCTCTATAGCAGCTGGAAGCAACTGCAGTACAGCACCACTCCCTCAGTAAGAAGCAACTTGGTGAATTTTCCAGAACCACAGGATTCCTCACTCAGAAAGGAATGTCTTCATTGATGGGTCTTGGGAGAAAGCCTTCCTCTTGCAATTTTTCTTTCTAATCCTTGACTCTTGTAATTTGGCTGTATAAGGACACGTGTGCTGTTTCATACATGAAGACATGGTAAATTTTCTGCTGAGTTCTGCCTCAAGTTAGTCGGCTAAAGCTTCGTTGATGATTAGGATCTCTAGATTTGAGCCCTTGCAGGCTGAGAATGAGCAGTAAGGTCTGTTCAGTTCCTGGATAAAAGCTCTAATCCTAGACTGGTTTGAAAATGGTGGGTGATCTTACCCCCTCCGTTAAGTAGGACAGGCCAGATGGTTTGGGGATTTGAGTGAGGGCTAACTTGCCTCTGATCTCAGGGAGCTTTAGGAAATTATTTGAGCTATTCAGAAAAGATTGTTGATGGATTTTGGATGAAGAGCTCTTTTTTTCTTTGTCCATGGGCGTATAAAAGCAGATTTTAAGGTGTTCATTAATATTTTTAATCTTTCTGGATTTTTTTATTTGGTTGGGTTTTTGATTGTTTTTGTTTGGTTGTTTTTTTAATGCTTCTGAACTACTAGGTATTCAGGTGGGTGTCTTGTGAATAATTTTGCTACAGTTTTTCTCAAATTTTACCTAATTCCTTTGCAGAGTTTCACTCCAATAACTGCCCAGCAATACTCATACCAAAGTCAATAGAACTATAACTTACTTGGCAAAGAACCACTTAAAACTAGGACTTCAAAACTGCTACCTGTAATATCAGACATTTCAGATTCGCTTAGAAAATCAGAGTTCAATGAATAAGTATATACATTTCTTGTGCACCAAGTTATCTTCCTAGGTGTGTAACTTGCTTTCATAACCTTGGATTCTGAAGTAGTATGGCCTCTGTTAATGTTCTGCCTGGGACAGACAAACATTGCTTGCTTTCTTTTCTTCTGGGTTGAGAAGTATCACATTTATCACTGCTAATGGTTAGACTGTCACTATTCCAGTTCAATCTTTACCTTACTGAAAGAATGGGCTCACTTACAGCATGCTTATTAGTACAGAGCTATGAGTCTTAGTCAATCAGCCCATAGCTAAAAAGAGAATATAGTCAGTGGTTTCTGCAAGGACTCCTTAATTTTTAGCTTCTGACTTCTTTGTCTTTATTACAAAATATTCACAATATGTTTAATTTTGTGTGCTACAAAATCTACTTATTTTCCACAGGTTTCAGGATGGAAGCATTCCAAAATGGACAGTTAAATTTAGTGTTGGGGTTTTTTTCTGGTTTATTATCAGTAGCAATGGCTGGATTTTTGTTTCTCACAAAATAATTGTCATATCAGAAGTCAAAGCTAGTTAATATCTACGACGTTTACTCTTAAAAAATTCCATTAAACAGTACTGACATACTGTATAATACCATTTGTCACAGCTCTTATTGCATGTTCTAGTATATTAACTTAAAATTGAATATACTACTTCCACTCTTAATGGAATTTTTATGTTCCCAACTCCTAATGCATTACACTTAAATCACATTTTGCAACTTGTTCAATGTAATTGCTTTCTTAAGCTTTAGCTCAGGGGCTTTAAAAATGTTTGCACTTTCAAGCAGTAGTATAAGGAATTAGATGAAAATGGACATGACAATTACATGCACAAACATCATGCACTAAGCCTCTGTCTTTGTTGATCTTTGCCGTGTTCTCAGTTGACAAAAGATTCTGGGTTTTTTCTGCAGACAAATGATCTGTCCCTGAAGATGCTTATTCTCTAACAGCAGAAGACATTTTTTGCTAAGTGAAAAGATGACTTTTTCTGAGATTATTCATTTGTTCAGATGAATTTTTCATGCTACATATTCCTTGTTGTTATTAACAAATGTTATATGTTAGCACTTACAATACCACTGGATTCAATGAGTGACTGAATGGACTAATAGAAAAAATCTTTACTGAAAACATGTATTTGAAATCATCCTCTGTTTCATCTTCTCAGGAAAATACAAATCAATTAGTTCAAATGGTAATTTGGGAATTCCATACTAACTTTCTCTGTCTTTCTTGTTCTGGCAGCATAAACACCTGCTAAAATGGGCTGTGGAAAGGGATACACTGCTAATTTTAAACAAACTTGATTAGATATTAGTTGTCATTAAGTTTATTGATAAGCATGAAGTGCACCAAGAAGTCTGTCAGGAAAATCATGTTGTTTTAGAGGTTCTACACTGATGCCATGGCAACACAGAAAAGTTAATGTGGATTTGGACTGTACCAGTACTGTGGAGAAAGGGAACAGTTTGTCTATACAAAGATATCTTGTGGGATTTGAAAAGCCCTAAGATATTCTGCCTTTCATTTGCTGGTACAAAAAGATGCCTGTGTCCTGCAATCCTGTGATAAACATCAGCCTTGATAACCCAGAGACCCATAGATTATTAAAGCCACCTCTAAAAACACTAAATGCACATAGGCACCTAAATAAAACCTGAACTGACACAAACTCCATTCAGTATCTATTTGCTAACCTGATCCTTTCATGAAGAAATTAAATTTGTGAACCAATGCATGTGGGTCTAGATGAGTAGCATGGCAGAAAGAAGAAATCTCAAGTTCATGGTCTTCCACTAGGTCCATGGTGAAGGGGGTGGAAGTAGAGGTTACTCATGGAAAAGCTAATCCTAACCTTATTTTGATAGATCTCAAATACCATGGTTTGTAATACTACAATCATACCAGAACAGTGGTCACAGGCACAAAGCTGAAACATTTTCCCTACATTTTGCTAAGTGGGGAAACAGTATTGTTACACTGGAATGTCAGTATAAATATTTAAAAATTGCAGTAAAATTATCCAAAATGAATGAAAGACTTAACTAGTATAAATTACAAGCATATACTCTGAAAAACATTGTTATATATAGATGTGTTATATATAATGCACGTTATATCAAGGCATGTAAGTTATGTATTTTATATATTAAGTTTTCTGAAACTGTAGAGCAGCCAGTTTCATAACATTCACAAAAATAAGGAAAAATATACTGCAGAAGAGGGAACTAATAAAGATTGACTAGAAACATCAACTTTTCTGCATTCTATCCCTTCAATCCTACTGGGAGTCGAGGAGCTGAACCCTCATTGAATTTAAATCTATAAAAGAAGATACAAGCAAGTGAAAAAAAGATTCTGGTAGATCCCACATATTGTAACGCATAATGTTTGTAGATGTAAATCAGACTAGAAATCTTCTTTAACTAATCCTATTATGCCAACAAATGAGCTTTCATATGTTCCTATACATTTAGTTTTTGGAAATCCAGTAATGGAAAAAGAAATCTAGTGACTAAAAGGTCAGGAAATGTTAAGACTTCTTTTTTTAAAAGCAAGGAAATAAATTCAGATTCCCCAGAAGTGTTTTTGAAGATTATTGGTTTATGATTGAAAATAGATAAAGAAGAAATAGTGAATACATACTTTTTCCTGTTACATGTAATTAATATATTTTTAATTCACTTTCAATATCTTAATGATTGTGATAAAGTGTTTGATCAATATCTGTTCACCCTTGCTCACTCTCTCGAACAAGAAATGCCATGAGGAGATAGCTGGCTGTTTTTTTCTGGGAAAGAAAGATATGGGATTAAATTTGCTCCTACGGTTTGATCATGTTTTGTAAAGGCTTACAAGATGAGACCTTTCCAAACAATAAAGAAGGCTGGAGCTAGAAGGAGCTGATGTTTATTGGCTTCTCTGTGTCAAAAGCTCCGGATGAAGTTGTTAAAGTAAAAGCCCCTGCAAGCTGGAACAACAGAGGCAGATGAGCAGAGAAGCCTGTGAACTGGGACTACCTGCAATTTAGAGAGGGAGAAAGGTGACAATCTGTAGACCTGTGTCTAGAAATAGCTGTCTGGTGAATCTAGATGACATGATAGGGCTTCATGGGGAAGATGGTTGTCTAGCTGAAGGGACAAAGGAAAGTGCTTTGAGAGTTGTCAAAGGTACAGAACTCAATTTCTGTGCTGTAGGAGCTGACTGAGCCCGCTGAGGACTACAGGACGAGACAGATTCTGAAGTCACAAGGGTTATTTTGTACCGTTAAAGAAACCAAACTGTCTCAGAGATGCTGAGTCTTACTCTATTGTGTGAATTGTTACTAAAATCTAGAAGGATGTGGGGGGGGGGGGGGGGA
>JAVSBS010011208.1:0-14464 GCA_033124195.1 Coracias cyanogaster
CATAAGCCAATGATAAAATTACATCAAGGATAAAATTAATTTCTACTAAAGGTAACTATTTCTATTTCCTTTCCTTTCTTAAAACAAAATAAAATTAGTTATGTAGTTGAACTATTTTTCAGTTTTTAAAGAACTCAGAATTATTCTTCCGGAATCTATTGAAAAGACTACTATTAATTAAAGTGACCTGTAAATTAATTCCTTTTTCATGCACTTCTAGTGATCTTGATTTTACACATAAGTCTTTGTCAGTCAGATCCACGTACTCTGCTTTCTTAGGTATGTAGGTGTTTATATCTTTCATATTAATTATTTTCATTGGGCTTGTAAAGAACACAAAATAAACAAGTGTGTCATTGCCTTATGCGACTCCCCTGCAAAAATGGAGGGGAAGAAGGAATTTGCTCAATAAAATTCTAAAGAAATTTATAAATGCCATATACTTCAATGGATTAAGACATCAGAAACCAGAATTTAAGTCTTTGTTGTATATTTTATTTTCTCAGTATTTTGTATTCAGTATGAAAACAGAGCAAATAGTTACATTACCTACTGCAGGGGTGAAAGTGCTGCTAAATCATAAGTTTATCAGATATTTAATCATTTAAAATTCACACTGGAAATATAGAAAAAAAAAAAAAAGACTGAGTATTTAGAATGTTACTATGGTATTTGATACATGCTTCAAAACGTAATGTCCTGCCTTTTCATCTTCAATCAACTCCTGTTCTTGAAGGAATAAAACTTTATCTAAGAGTATTCTCATTGAAATGTATCACCTGACTTCAAACATATGTGGATCCGTAAAGAGTCTAGCTCTAATTTGATTAGTTTGCTGGAATAGCATAAGAAGCAAAGTACTTCTTTCACCTGTGTGCAGTTATGATTTCCTTTCAAAAGTTATTTTAGAAGTTGCCATGTGAAAGTATATCACCAACACAGGATTTCCCTCAATACTTGATAACTCGAGTCCAATATCAGGGTAAAAATACCATTGTCTTTCAGGTAAATATTATGTTCTCCGTGTGTGTATACATGTGTTCTGTGGAAGAATTTTTCTGAATTTTTATGCCCAGTAAGAAACTATGTAGAAATAGAAACAGACAAGAATGAATAGTGAAACCCAATCTTTTTTCCAGTCCACTAAGGATGATAAGTCTCACATGATTTTCTGCATAGATAGAAGTAGGAAAAAAAGATTTGGGGCCTCATTTTCAAAGAAGATGCAGCCAGTACCTTCAGCTACATTCACGTGGGCGATGAGTCCAGTAAATTTGATACCAGCAGAATACTTCAGAATTTGTAGGAGAAAATCACTTCTATACTCTGTAAATAAATATACAATTAAATGCAACATTAGTCTTAAACAAAAGGCTGTTAAATTATTTTGATCTGAAACTTCAATTAAAAATAACTAGTTTTTTTAATAAACACATTAAAGAACACAACTCTGGGACTCTAAGTCAAAGATCCAGCTGGGCCTGCATGATTTCTTCCTGTGGTGGCTGGCTGAAACTTGTTCTTTGTTTGGACTCTTTGTATACCTGGAGATCAAGACTAGGCTTTTGTTGGATTGTCTTACTGATAACGAGGAATTAGGGGTAAAAAAATAAATAACACACATTGAGTAAACAATATTGCAGCATATTTACATCTGCAAAAGTCTTTCAACACAAAGGTCTTTCTAGAGTTAATAAAACAAGTGAGATTTTATTGTGCAGCTGAACGGAATTTAGCATCCAATATGTCAGCTTTACACGACAGATTATTAATAAACTGTCACTCTCATTGGTAGACACCAGTCAAAAGTAACTGCCATTTCTGAATTTGAGACTAGAATTTTATTCTTCAGTATCCTTGTTCTCTGATCCACTTCCTTCCTTTCAGTACAAGTCAGTCTCTTTTCTACACAGAAAGTATGCATGGTCATTATGTCACACCACTGATGGCATTCAGTTTATAAAACTAACATATTTCTGAACACCAGTAGAATAACAGCACATAAATGAGCTCTGCTCAAGTTGTAGTACCGAAAATGAGGTCTGGAGCAGATAGGGCTGTTGTTGTACTTGGAAATAAGTTAAAGATCATGGAAAAAATGCCAGTGGATAGGATAAATCAGCTTTCTCTAAACAGAGACAGAGACATCTTTTATAAGAACCATTTGGTATCATACTTAACCCTCTTGCTTCCAAAACTATTTAACTACTTTGCAGATCCGTCCTAGTGACACACACACACAAAAAAGTAAAAGAGAACCTCTGATATTTGTATTAAACTTTAAGATAGGCAATATAGTCTGTACAATGAAGTAACAGGTACTCCGTTTGTGCACAGTAGTTCTTTGTGAAATAAATAGTGAAACTACTGTAAGATTTTGTGGTTTTGAGGATTGGTTTGTTGTATGTTTATACATTTGAGAAAGATTGTCTTGTGTTGGATGTCTGTGGGAAACCAACCCACTATTTTGAAATAGTGGGACGCTTGAGCCCTCACTGCAACAGCGTCTTTTTTATCTCTTAAAATGTTTAGAGTTAAATAGTGTGATAAACATACAGTGGCTAACATATTCAAGAGAAACTTCTGTGAGGGATTTTGTCTTGGGAGAAAGCTAGCAAAAACTTCCTCCTAAAATGAAACCCAGGCTGTAAAGTCTCATTATTAATTAATTCATCTTAAGCTAAGACAAAACTGTAGAGGCAAATGAACATATCCTTTACCTCTTTTTTTTTTTTTTTTTTTTTTTTTGCTAGTGTTGGAAAAGTAGGAATCTGAAGGGATGCTTGTTACTATAATGTCTTCAAAAGCCCAGAAGGCTTCCTTGTGTTAAATCCATTTGGCCCATTGCTTACGTCATGCACAGTTATATAAATCCATATTTCATTCCATGGAGGGTATTATCACATTTTACTGCATTAAGCTATAATTTTTCAACTTTGTTTAGAATGAGCCTAGGAATCTGAGAAGATTTTTAATGGATGTGCATTATTAAGACCCTAATAAAAGTCTGTAGCTTCCTATTTAAATGTGCTTAATTACACTACTATTTTAGAGTTATTGAAAAACTCACTCCTCTATCTTGCCAGAAATACTGCATAATTTCATGCATTACATCTATGTATTGCAGGCAAAGTCATTGCAATTTCTGTTACTGTGTATAAATGAAAGTCCACACTTTCTTTTTATCTGTGTTTTCTCCAAATACTTTAATCTGCAAAGATCCCTTCAGATCTGCCAAAGCTCATGCACCTGTCACATCAATTAATTTCGGTCTGGATTTTTGGATAACAAAATCCCCCTGACAAGCATTGCAAAAATGAATGCAGGAAGGGCTATTCTTCTGGTTTCATTCAGCAATTTCCATTCCTACCTCCCATGGTGATAAAATACTTTCATATCAAACTTCAATTCTTTATTTTTTTTTCTCTACCAAATGCTTCTCTATTACTGAAGCTGATATGTTTGTACTTCTGGACAGCAAAAGATCTGCTAATCCTGTTGATGTTTTATTTCTTGGGATTTGAAAGGCCTTTAAATGCCTCCTGCAAAATGTATTATTATCTTGTTTGTTTGATTTAAATTTGTGTAAGTAAAATAATTTTTAATTATGTGATTTAGTAATGGACAAGCATTCAATGACTCAGTTTAATTTGCATAAGCCCCTAAAAGCTTTTGGACACTTGTTCCAGTTAAATTCTATCACTATGAAATGGGAGGCTCTAACAAGAAAAGATGTTGGCACATGCTTGAAGCCATTCCTCTTTAAGCAAAACTGCTTCCAGCAACAAGCGGTCTGTAACGGGTATTTCTGCTGCTGAAACAAGACCCCGTAACATTCTGTTTTTTTCCTGAGTGGTACAGGTTTACCACTTGCATGGGAACTGGGGCCTAAATTCTAAGCACAAATTTGGAAAGACAGAATTGTGAAGGGATATAATACTGAACAAATTTACCAAAATTTGCTAACCATTCTCTCAAATGTCTGAAGGGGTAGGTAGGAATTTCGTACTCTGGTAGCTAAACTAGATAAAAGCTATTAACCTAGATCTTGTTTCTTTAATCTTAGCTAAATCTGATTTTGCCTATTACTTTATAAATGCATATATAAGATATAAATGAATGGGAAAATTTCAAGGGATGTGTGCATTTTTTAAGATATGACAGTAATTATAAATGATTCTTTAAGTTTTCAATCAATAAGGCTATAAGAGGTTTTCTCTCTATCCAAGTTCTTGAAGCTTCTTCCAAATTTCTCTGCTTTTGCCTATATATTGCTGTACATTATATCAATCCCTACGCTCATATCTCAGTTTCAGATCTTTATGCAATGGGTAGGGCTTATGTGGTTCTATTTTAACAAAGATGTCCTCTAAAATGCCCCTTTCCACTAAAATAGAAACACAGAATATATTAGGTGTGCTTGAAGAAAGAAAAAAAAAATCAAAAAAAGTGAGGTGTAGCGAAGGACTGAGAGTTTCTGCCAAACCAGAACCCATTATCTGTTGCTTTACCCCATACAGAAGGTAGCACCATCTCACAAGTCAAAGATGTTGAGATTTCTTTCATCTGTTGCAGTCTACGTGGTGTATGGAGCCACTGAAAGCCAAGCTTACCAAGTTACTCAGGAATTCCTTGCATGTAAGTGTAACCCCCAGGGCAAAAGAAGCAACATACAGTCATTGGTATGACATCTATCTGCAGGTTAAGGGTTAATTTATCCTGCATGAGCTGCTTTTTTATGGAGCTAGAGCACTTCTGTAAAGGTACAACATTTTCTGAAAATAAACTGGAAAATTCCCATAAAATTTTGGTCAGAGTCTAGTTGTCTTTAGCATAAAAATTCAGGAAGCATCTTGAGAAAAAGAAGAGAGAGAGAACCTTAAACAGAGAATTATGTTAACCATCCTTTGTCATAAATGATGGGATTTATGTGGAGCCATTTTGGAATATCATTAGGAGAGTAAAGCAGTTCTTTGATAAATGATAATCTAATATAATTATTAGCTACAATTGCCACATCAAAATAGTATCATGCATAAAGATACGGAACTCCCCAAATCCCACAAAACTAGAATATCAGGCAGTTTTTCCTTACTGTAAAGACTTCATCTACTCATGCAGTTTATGCACATTTTATTTAATGAGTCTTCTGTGTTTGAGAAGTGAAACTCTCCTCAACTGTTTGTTTGGAAGTGACTGTGCCAAGTTTCTAGACACAGTGAAAATTTTGTTTGTCTAAATACCTTGTTTAAAAAATTTGCATTATTTCATCTTTATTTAATTTACTACTAGACTTGCTACTTTTAAGAGTTTAGGCTTCAAAACAAGTTTCAGATCAGGAGCTGCTGTGTTTAATTGCTCTTTGATGGCCTCTGCTGTCCAGGTGTAGAAATAGATGAATTAGAAGTGATGTTAGTGAGTGAGCCAGCACGAGTATGTGTGGTATGTATGTGTGTTGTTCATCCTCCGTCTACTGCAGAGTAGAGGTGACATTTAGTAAAGCACCAGCAGTAATACCGTAGTAATAGAGGGAAAACTCCATTTTAATTAATGCCATCACCTTGCCTGGCTGGGCTGGATCAGGTCCAAATGTGGATATAGGGCTTATGCAAAACCAAACCAACTTACTTTGAATATCAGGTTTTAATTCTCCCTGTAAGCCATTTGCTGTCTCACTTTCCACCAGCAATAGAACTTTTGAAGAGGATTATAGCCATTCTCAGGACCATTAGCTGTTGCATAGATAGGTTTTTTTTGGGTTTTTTTTTTTTTCGATATACTGATGCTGTTTATTTGTATGTAATATTCATGAGCACTAAGATGTGCACTAAAGTTTAAGAGCTACTAATACACTTGGCATGGCCTCCTTTCCTTTCTGGCTTGCTGGTCATAAGATCTTATTTGACCTCATTCAAACAGCGTTGCTCTTCCCTGCCCTTTATATGCTCTCCAAGCTCTTTCCTTCAGTTTGGAAACAAATGAGGGATAAGAAGAACTCTGATAAAGTTTCAAAAATCTAGACTTTCCCTGTCCTGTAATGACTTAACATGCTCTGCTTCAGGGATGAGAAAAACATAGACTTCAGCTCTAGGTCTTTGAAACACAGAAATAAAAAATATCTGCATTCACAAAGCCCTTAGTGTTAAGATGGGAGTGAAAACATTTTTTTGCAAGTCTAGCAATTGTCTGCATCTTTTTAGCTCAGCTAAGAGACTATTAATGAAGGGATTCGTCAGACACTACAAAGATACTTTCTGTTCACTGAAGTGCCCCACAGAAATTGTTTATAGTCTAATTCCTTTTCTTGTAAGGGGAATATTGGTCTCTGCAGTATAGTTGAAAATAATATTTTACATGAAAATATCAGCCTTGACTGATTTTTTTTTTGGGTGACTGCAAGACCCAGAGAAACATTTGCTTTAATAAATATATTTCAGTTAACATTTACCAGTTGGTGCGTATGGGAAATGAATTTAATTAAAAAAAAAAAAGAAAAGAAAGAAAAAAAGGAAATAGAGCAAAACAAACCTTGCTATTAGGCATTCTCAGCCCTTGGTTGACTGTTGCTAAGATGTGCCCTTTGTTCTTGATTGATTCTGTTATTGCAGTTCTTACTCTCATTGATATAGTCATTTGTTCATCAAAGGAACAGCAATACACTAAGTATTACTTGTGTGCTTGCTACTGGGAGAAACATCTCATCTGAGGAAGGACTTCCTTGCAGTCCTTCACTCAGAGTTTAATTTTTCAAGTTTAATCATTTAGATTGCATTAGGTCAATGGTTTAAAAGAAGTCCATTTTTCAGAAAGTGCTGAAAATGTGAACTCAAGAAATTGGGGATTTTTTTTCAAGGGTGCAAATGGGTTGCCAGAATTATGGCAAGTGGAATTGCTGCTTACTTGTTTTGTTGTTTAAAAAAACAAAACCAAACAAACAATTCTTCGTCAGCAGTCTCTGTCAGGTGCATAGGATAACACAGGAGACAGCAATGGCCTAGTGAGGGAGCTGTGTTATTTTGTTCGTATGTGTTTATCCAACATAATCCCCTCAAACTGCAACAGATTATGAACTGATGCTGCTAAAAATGTGTTTAATTCTGTTGTTGTTTTCCAACTCAATGGACTGTTAGGAGAAAGTCAAATAATCTGCAGAACTGTTAGGTTTGTTTTGTTACGAGTATGCTTCCTAGGTTTATGTTTCCTATTAAAAATGTTTATAAAAATCTGTTAAAGAGAAGTAGACCAGAAAATGTTGAAAGGAAGGGGTTTGGGGGGGCTTGGATATGACAAAGCCCAAGTCCTTTTTCACCTTCCAGTATATTAAGAACATGAATTTTGCCAGCTCTTTTTAACAGTTCCCTCCCCTCAGTTTGAAAGATAGATTCCACATTATGAATAATTTCTCCCCTGATTAGACATATACTTTCAGGTCCTCCAAGTTGTTTTATGCACTTAATAAATGTATTGTTCATTATATATTCTCTGCAAAAGGAACTAGCCATGACGCCTGTAAGCTTGAATCCCTCAGAGGAAGCTTCTTTCATGTTCACAGTTAATTAAGAGATCTAGCAGACTTGACAGGTTTCATTCATTTGGCAGAAGCAGCTTTTATTTTGCATTAATTTGAAGTTGTTTCTTAAACATCTTCTTACTTTTTTGTGTCCCTGAGACATTTTCCACACTCCTATTTCTTTGAAATTTTTCATTCAAACTGTTGTTGCTTGGCAGCCCTGGATTCTTTACTCTGTCTCATCCACAAGCACAAGTAACTATGCCCCAGATGAGAAGGAAGCCTATTTTTACTCACATTACTTAAAAAAAAAACACTCTAGACTGATCATATGATATTAAGATATATTTCATTTGTGGAAATTATCATGTAATAATAAAGATCTTTAGCAGCAGAGACTCTTGAATTTAGTTATCTTATAAATGAGCAGTAATTTCATTGAAACTAGTGTTACTTCTGATAAAACTCTGAGGAAGGTATGACATAACTCTGCTGCAGCATTGCCTTTTTTTCTGAACAGGCCACTAATAAAACACAATGTAACAGTGAATTGAGCCCCTTTTAAAATGCGTTCAGATAAATTCTTGAATGTGTCAATGTAGTCTGCCTGTTGTTTTCCAGCATGTTCTGGGAGGAGAAATCCTGATACTGTACGAACCATGACAAAATTTGTATTGATAAAATATATCTAGAACTGGACCAGAAACAGTTTAGTTAGACTAACTGCAATTATCTGTTCATTAAGCATATTGCATCACTATATGCTTCACATAATTCCAAGATGCCTTGTTGAGATTACTCACCAATCTTCTAAAAGGCTTTTAGAATAACCATGAGGGAGTACTCTCTAATACGTCTTCACTGATTCAGTGTGGTGGATGTTTCTGTCCTCACTGGAGTATTTCAGCAATATGCTTGCAGGGGATCTACAAGCTGGGTATTATAAACAGCATTTCTCACCGTCTCATCACAGTGCAAAAGATGTAAAGCCCTCAAGGCTATGTCCTTCAAGAGAATCACTCTGAATGTAAGGCCAATAAGAAAATAATGCTGATCCATCTTGTTTGCCTAAAGGTTGCTATATTCAGTAATGCTGATCCATCTTGTTTGCTTAATGGTTGTTAGATTCTCAGTGAAAAATACCAAGTGGCTGTGGATAGCACTGAACTTGGCTGAAATGTATCTATACTACCCTGCATCTGTGTTCAGCCTGGCTCAGGGCTGCGACGTCAATTCTCCTGCGGGGAGGCTGGAGCGGAAAGAGGGTATGCACAAACATACATACTGCTTCTTAAAATTCAGGTATATTTAACACAATCAAGATGCCACAACAAGCTTGAAGATACATTTCTTCTTGATGGCTTAATTTAGGTAAGATCTATCTTATGGTCAGCACTTTGCTGTGGGACTATTTGATTTACCTTGTTTCTATGACTAAGCAATGATTTGCTTTGCACACTCATCTGGTTCTGTGACACTCATTCCCCAAAAGTCCATTATTAGCATGCTAGGAACAAGGCAGATTTATCACAGAAGGAGATTATTTCTTCTGTCAATGTATTCTTAAAGCTCTAGATTGTTTTCTTCTTCTTTTAATTTTTTAAAATCAACAGAGAGGTAATACATTTTTGTGGGCTATGCTTTAATCCTTTAATAGCATTGATCTGTTTTATTAACTGCTCATGTATCTCTATAGTCTATGAATTGTAACATTTTTTCAAAGATGTTTTAGTGTTTGTTGACATTTTTGGAGCAATTTCCATTGTAAAGATAAGTGAATAAAGTAATGGCTAAGTTTATTCTGAATTACCGAAAGAGATGCTCAGAACAATATCCACATTAATTTCTCACGTTGTCACGTTCCCCAATGAATTAATAAGACTTGGATTTACATCATTGAATAGTTCTCCACACTCAATACACGACCATAATATGCAATTCTTGAATCCTCTTGCATACGAGAAATAATGTGTATTTATGAATGTAGCACTTCCACATTTGACTCTTTCATACAGGACTTCACTTCATAAAACACTAGCGATTTTCTTCTAAAGCATTTCATTACAGGCCATGTGAGAACAGTCTAGTTTTGTCTACATTATGAGCTAAGGGAGACCTTGAAAACAGTTTTATGATTTTTCAATGCTCAGCACATATATACTTTCTGTATAGCTGTTCATCTACTGTCTTATCTACTAAAAAAAAGACATTTTTAAAAAATAAGGCCCAATTTTAAATAAGAAAATTAACATAGACAAAACAGAAATATTTTTATTGAACCCTGAATTCTGAACTGTATTGAATTTTTAAAAAATTATTAACGCAATGGTACTGTTACCAATTTTTAAAAGTACAGCTCCAATCAGTTTTAAATTACCATGCTAAACTACTAGGATGCTTTAAATGACATGACTAGACTTAAAAGGTTAATAAAGCTTAAATCACTGTTATTTATCTGTGTATTTCCTTTTATGACTTAAATAAACAACATATATTGTATTATCTCATACTCTCTTACAAAAAGTTTATCAAGTTTTGCTGCTGGATCTTCTTTACCAAGAGATCTGTAATAAAAAATACAGTTGAGGGACATCAAGTCAGTTTTCATATGGTCTCATGTCAAAAACTGAAGAAAAGAGCCTTCAAAATGGTATTTGGGGAAGTACCAAATGTAGAGACATGTCATCACAGAGTACCCAAGTTACACATACAACATTAATGAAAGTAGATATGTAAGTTGTCAGGTGATCTTTTAGTTTTTTATGACCTAAGGAAATCTTGAAGGAATGAAAAGGAAAGCCACCTTTTATATGTACATTGAACACAACGTGGTAGGCAAGAGCAGAGAAAGGTCTGAGCAGCCCTTAAGGTATTGACAGTAACAGTCAGTCAGTCTTGGGTATGGAAATACCTTAGCATGCACATCCACATCTCTTCAGGCATCCCATGCTTCAGGAGAGGTGGTGCTTCTGCTCCACTGAAAGGAGTATTAACAGAATATACTGCCATCCTTCCTCAGGAAATCTTTTAAAAAAAGAAGTTTCCAGGTTTGGAATGGAAATGGAAGAAAGTAAATTTGAGCAAAATAGATGCATGTAAACTCCTTCCACGTGTCCCAGAAGGAGCAGTATTAACAGCAGACAACTTGCTAGCTGTGCAGCTTTTACATGGAAAGTCCTTTAATGAGGCCAGAATTTGTAATGTATCAGTGAGAGTTTTCCCAGAACTTTGAATGTGAACAGGATTTGAGTAATTTCCTCACTAAATGGCAATGACAAAAATTGAAGTGAATAGGTCTCATAATCTTCAATTTGCCAGTATCTGAATACCTAATTGATTCAGATTCTGAATACATAATTGTAAGCTTGTGGAATATAGTAGGATGTATGAAACTGCTAGTCTTACACAACCTAAAGTCAACGTGATGAGTGTCTTCTGAATCCACGAGGCCAGATGTGCTCTGTAGTTGTTACTGATCATGTTTCTCTGTTTGCAGTGCTGGACTAATTGTGTGTCCTGTGTGAATTCAGATACAAGCAAATGTGGGAGGATTGGAAAGGACAATTTATGGCTAATTTCAGGAAATATATTTTGTGGTTTATGTTCTAACATGAATTTGTCTTATGCTTCATCTGGTTGTTGTTCAAGTACTGACCTTTGTTGCATGGGCACAGCTCAGTAAAAATAAATTAGCTAGGACTACTGTCAGCTGTAGTTTTTATGTTTTACCGTGTTGTATCATACCACACATAGCCTTGCACCCTTCTGTTTCTAGTGTGGCAGGAATAGTTCCACACTTTAGCAATATGATTCAAGAACTAATTTGTGTTAAGGATACCTTCTCCACAGAAAGTAGTTTCTCTATTCATAATGTGTTTTAGAAGGGCATTGTAAGTACTCAGCATTTTTTTCCAAAACAAACTTTTTTTCAGGCACCTAAATGTTAATATAAGCATGTAACTAAGTTACTGTGTCTTTCAACTTTGAGTCTTGGCACATTGCTGTAACTACTGTAAAAGATGGTTCCTCCCCGAAGACCTAAATTTCTGAGTAGCATTGACTGAATACTTTATAGAGTTAGGGGTATAAATTAAAGCATACAAAAAAATGCTGCCTATGTATGGTACCACAGTTTAGAAGAAATAATCTCAGTGAAAGGGTATAAAATAATGGTAGATAAATTTTGTTTACCAAATAACATGGACACATGTGGAAAACCCAGTAATGATGAATTCTGGTCTGGTTTAGCCTCAAGGAAAAAATATTTTTCATACCTGTTATTACGTTTCCATGTTCCCTACCACGCACACAGAAACCAATATAATATTTCCCTTCTGTCTGTTTTTCTCACTTACCGTTTCTGGTAAACATTTTCCCACTCTGGTGACTGAAGTGTGATGATGCTACATGAAGTTACCACTCTGCAAATGTAATTGCTGAGTACCACGTGTGTGAATTTGATCTAGCAACTTTTTGTCTGAGTAAGAATAAATTTGTTTTCCTTTGTTTTTGCATTTATTCACAAAAATATGATTGCCATGATTTTTTTACCTAGTCATCTTATGATTTCTCAGCCTAGACAGAATGGTCTATTTCATGTTTCACAAAAAATCCAAACAGAACATAACCTAATCCATAATAAAAATTTTAGATCAGTGTTGCTGGAGAGCTCAGGTTCTTGTTTAAGTAATTATTTTTTTTTATTATTGCTGTACATGAGGTGAAAAAATTTCAGTCTGACAGTATCCAAGAAGCCTTAGATTTCCAGCAAAGCCCTGAAGGTTCATAATAAAAGATACTGCTTTTTTCCCCCTTCCCAAAACAGGCATATTCTTCATAGTAATTATATTTTTAATGTTCAATAGATCAACAGCTGCTTGGACACAGAGACTTATGAAAGAGGCAGGACTGGAGCAGTTTTAAAAGGCTAGATTGTACCTTCTAAGTGTCTGGTGAAAAACTTCAGTTGTCCTCAATTTATACTCAACTGAAAATAAAAGTCAATGATGAACTGGGTATTCTGTCTGGTCTTTGAAAAGGAAAAAAAAAAAAAAAAAGAAGAGTCTTGGGAGGCTTTGTAGCAGTGAATTTAGAGAGTCATTGAACTTCATTCAGTCCTCTTAAAGAGGGAAGAAACTGCCCTGAGTAGATTCTGACCTAAGGCAACCTCACCAAGGCTCAGGGTACTTAGGAATGGTGAGGAACATAATGATGAGAAATGCATTATAGATCACAAAGTGACTTTTTTTTTCCAAATCTTCCTAGTCTAGGTGTCTGTTCAACTTCAAAGACTGACTGTCTTTGAGACAAGAAACTAGGAATTTACAACTGAAACTAGGTCACTGGTATTTTTGTCCCTAGGAATCTTTGAAATAGAGGACACTGACAATGGTTTTTAGGGTCTAGCTGCAAGTCTTAATTTCTGCAAAAGAACCACAAGCAGTGCTTAAAACATGGAAGGATCCTAGCATGGAAATGAAGGTACCAAAATAATGGCGCCCTACTGGACCTGGGTGAAGACCACGACCACGGAGGCCAAGGGCAGTCCAGGACCTGTGTACTTGGTTTTCTGGCCCTGCCTGGTCACTGTGGACTAACAAATGTCAAAAACCCAAACTTTATAATATCTGTGTAGTGATTATGGCATTTTGTTCCTGCGTTTAAAAAAAAGAAATTATAAAATTGTTGCTATCTGACCAGGCAAAGTACGAGCCTCTTTAATATGTTTTCTTGTTTGCTTGTTTCTCTTTCTTAAACAGAAGAACACATAGAGATGAAGAAGACTTTGTTTCATTAAAACTGAGCACTTTCCCTCCAGCTTTCAGACCTTAGGTCATGATACCAAAAATACCAGCAATGCATTCCTATTCCACCTGAAGACAGCTACTAACAAAGGCCCACATTCTATCTGGGGATATAACGATGGTTTTCAAATGCTGCAAGTTTAGTAATGAAAAATATACAGGTGGCTTTATGTAGAAAGGTAGCAGTAACAAAAGAACTTTTCCATCCACATGACTTTCAAAAATCTGTAAAGACTAGTTCAAAGAATGGAACAGCTGGCAGAACCTATGTGCTTTCCATAACAGTTTCTAATCACTAGGCAGCAGAGAGGAATATCTTCAGGACTCTAGAGCTTCCTACCCCAAAGACAGAAGAATGAGTTGAGACTAACAACTAGCAGCTGTTGAAACATGATATTGTGCTATATTAACAATAGCTTCTGAAAGGTGCAGGGACTCTTCACTCAATTACCATATATTTATTTGGCATCCCCCTGTTTCAAAATGACCTGAGAAGCAAACCAAACTATGATTAAACCAATGTATGTCTTACTGAATTCTTGTTGGAGGCTCCCAGAAAGGGAATTAGTTGATATTTGTAAGTTCCAAACACTGTAGGAGTTTAGTTTTATGTAATCTGATATGCAGTCATAGTGGTGTTGGGTTGGGGTTTTTTTCCCCACTTTTATTTGTTTTGAATATTATAGGACTTTCTTATGAAATATATGTAAATCAAATTCTTACAACTCATTAATATTGTGTATCAATATGCAGACTTAAAATGAAGTGCTTAGAGACCAAGGTTTAGAGTGTAAAATTAATATTTTCATCACATGTAATATTAATGCTCTGACTTTGTCAGGATTTGTTAACACAAAAAAAGCAATATTTTTCCTCTGTAAGCTAGTGTACTTTTTCTAGGTGTGTCACTATATTCATGGAACATTCATAGAGTCATAAAATCATTTAGATTGGAAAAGACCTCTAGCATCATCTAGTCCAACCTTCATCCAACATCTCCCTAACCCCTAGACCATGTCCCAGAGCACCACATCTACCCATTTTTTAAAAAAACTCTACGGATGGTGACTTCACCACCTCCCTGGGCAGCCTGTTCCAATGGCTAATCACTCTTTCAGTAAAGAACTTCTTCCTGATATCCAATCTAAAC
>JAVSBS010011211.1:0-43465 GCA_033124195.1 Coracias cyanogaster
GCGGCGCGGCGGGGCTGCCCCCCGGCCCCATGTGGCCGCCGCCGCCCGTCCCCGGCGAGGGGAGCCGCCGCCGGCGCTGAGCGGGGCTGCCCGGGGCGGCATGCGGAGCCGCCGAGGATGAGCAGCCAGCGCCGCCCGGCCAAGGCTCAGCTCCGGAGGTCGCTGAGCGAGCAGCTGCGGGACTCCACCGCCAAAGCCTGGGACTTGCTGTGGAGGAATGTCCGGGAGCGGCGGCTCGCAGGTCAGTCCCGCCGTGCTGCGGCCGCCTGAGGGGAGACGCCGGGGGACGTCCCGGCCCCGGCGGCGCAGAGGTCTCCCCGCTCCCGGGGGGCGGCCGGGGCGCCTGGCGGGCACCTACCCCGCTGCCGCCGGAGCGCGGAGACCTCGGGGCTTCAGCCCGGGCGAGACGGGAGGTCCCCGGCACGGACTCAGTTGGCAGCCGCCGGGCAGGTCGGGCTGCAGGCAGGAGCCGGGGTGCGGGTAGGTCGGACCGTCAGCACCTGCCCGGGTCCTGGCGGACACGGAGGGAATGGTGCCCGGGCAGTCGGGCTCGGGGCTAAACCTGGAGGTCGCCCCACGTTGGAGGCACCTTCTGAGCGTCTCAGAAATCAAGAGGGTTGACTTTGCGCCCGGGGAGTGAGCTCACCTGCTTGCCCGATCAGTTTTCTAAGTCACTTGCAGGTCCAGGCTGGTTCCTTATAGGGTTTGCTTGTGAGGAGGAGCACAACTCCCAGATGAATTTATTTATTTATTTATTTTCAGGCACTTTTATAGCTTTAGGTCACCTCATTGCTCTGGAGAACCAGGCTCCTGCAGGCTTAGCATCCCCAGGTGGACACCAGAAGGACGCAGAGCAGGGCGGGTGCTGCAGTAGGTTGGGTCACATTGGGAGTGCTGCTGGCACAGGAGCACGTTGGCTTTAGGCGCGCAAACATACAGCTGAGGTGTATTTGAGCAATACTTAATGAATTAAAAGATCTGGAGGGTACGTGCAAGTGCAAGGTAGCACTATTATACTGGAAAACAGTGCATCAAGATTTATGAGCGAAATCGTGTGTAATGAAGGCTAATTTGCAAAGATGGATTTCTCTGCCACATCCTACAGCACTGTTAGGAGTTTGGTGTCCTTGCCTAGGGCACTGTGACATGCTGGTATTGTATAATACGGAAGTAAACAGTGTATGATATAGGTCAGTAAACTGTGTCTACAGCACATTAGTTCTTATGTACCTACTGCTAAAATAACAGATAAAAATTGCATGGCAATTTTTTGAAAAATGAATCTCAAGTGGATAGCTTCAATAATGAATTATGAAACCAGCTAATTTTGTAGTGTTATGGTTACCCAAAATAATTAATTTGTCTTTACATGTGTTCTACTTATTTTTATATTAATAGCAGATGCCAGCAGACATTCAGCAAGGATTCTGTTGGCTATTTTTTTCTTTTTTGGTCAAAGACAACTATTGCTTGATTGAGCAAAGGACCTGGGCAGGCTGCCATGAAGCTGTAGCAAACTTCTTAAAGCAATTGGGTATTAAAATTGATGGAGTCAGACTTTTTATTTAAGGTGGATACAATACTAATGTCCTGGGTTTATGCACTGCCATAATTTAAGTGCTATTCATAATATGCTGGTGAGATACTGATACACATGTCCTTTAATTAAATTAATTGTCTGGCGGCATAACAAAATGTGTACAAATAACATCTGTTGGTTCCAGAGGTGTTCTTTTGTTCAGAAGCTTTTATGTCTGGCATATTTGTCCTTGTTTTTATATTTATTTCTCCCTCTGAGCTCCACAGCTGCAGTACATGTTCCTATGCCTCTTCTTCCAGCTTTTGTTAATGAGAAGATGAGGAATTTAAGCTGATCTAAATGTTATTACTTGCTGGTTGCCAGACCAGCTTCTTCTGTATTGCAATAGATCCGGTCCCAGTCAGGTAGATAGTTGTACAAGTTCCCTTTTTTTTCCTCAAAGTTGGCATTGTGGTTCAGCCACGACTGGCAGTCAGAGCAACAGTGTAACTGGTAACTAGTGTTTAAGAGCAATGACTGAAACAAAATTAAGTTTCAACCATCAGTGTGCTGTCATATTCTAACCATCAAGCCAAATAATGACTTGTGATTAAATCATTGTTGTGATGATGGCTTTGCAGGCACTTCCGTAGTTACTGCTTTAGTCTGCTTTACATTTTATCTATTTATTCCAGACACCAGTTGCCCAACATATACGTGTAAAGAAAGTAAGCACAAGACAGCTTAATTCATAAAAATGGTATAATTATTGGGGTTGGATGAGACCCTGGGAGGTTTCTAGTCCAGCCTCTGGCTCAGAGCAGAACCAGCACTAGGGAGCAGGGAAGGTTGCTCGGGGCTTTCGCCAGTGCCCCTTGGGGAGAGTTCTGCCCTGATGTCCAAGCGCTGGAGCAGAGGGCAGCAAAACATGGTTGGGCAGCGGGTGTGTGAGCTGGAGCAAGGAGCTGAACCTTGGCTAGAGCAAGGAGAGAGCTGAACCTTGGCTCAGCTGCTCTCAAAGAGGCAGACAGAGTGGCTGGATTTCTGTGGAAAGTAAACGGTGCATTAAAAGACTGCTACAGTGCGCACCTTCCCTCCCTCCCTCGCCCTTTACAGCAGAGGTGATGAGCAGCAGCCTGGCTCCCAGCACGCTCCTGGGACAGGGCTGCTCCTACTGTCTCTCTTATTCAGGACAGCTCTATGGTGCCCAGCAGCTCTTAGTCACTCTTTCTGATTCACTGACTGGGATTTGTTTTTTAAACAATGAATGTACAGTGTCACAAATGGCAGCCTTAGTTTTTATGTGCTTTTCATTATTTTTGCAGAGGTATTTTACACTTTAAAGTGTTCCCACTATGCTTATGGTTTAAGTTGGGATTCACAAAGTGATTGGGATATGTACCAGAATTTTAACTCCCTTGTTGGAGTGGGGACCTATTCATCTGAAAAATTACATAAAATACTGTTGGTTTTGTATAATTCTGAACCATTATGCTGAAAGCCATTGCTTTAGGAATATGACTTAAGTATTTAACAGACTCTACAAAAGTGACGGATCCTACAAAAGTGATGACCCTAGGTGATTCTGAGATCCCTGCTCAAATAATGATCCCCTGTTACAGTAAAACACAACAAGTTGAAGTTGTTACACCCATTGTATGTAGGTGAGAAGTCCCACCCTCTATTTGGAATTCTTTCGGTTAATATATACTATACTAAAATAAAATAAAACAAAATAAATGTATATTTCATTCTATTTTATTTTAAGTTTTGAAATTTAGTACCTCAGAGTCAGGAAACACCAGAGGCAAGGATGCCCGTTGCTGCCTTGTTGTGCAGCCTTCTCAAGAGTGTGAGATTTTCTTTCAATGACATGATCATGTCTCTGTTTTTTGCACAGAACTTTTCTGCCCCACTCAGTGCACAAATTAATGATCCCCATTGCTGAATCTGTTACCCTAGAGCCTGCTGTACTGCAGCTTTCTCAAATCTTGGACTGAGCACAGAATTACAAAGTCCCTCAGGTGCTCACAAGCATGGTGCTAAGGAGCACTGAGTCTTAGATACTTCATACCATTAATGTTTTAATTCCTAGAAGCTGTAAGGTTACGTTGTTCCCATTATACAGATAGGAGCCAGAGACACAGAGAGATTGAACTCAGGAATATCAATAACTCTGAGTGTTAGAACTTGCATTTTCTACTTAAATATAAAAAATATGGCTCTCAGTGGCCCCTATTGCGCAGCACTTGTGCAAATCAGCCTCCAGGATCTAATTGTACTGCACCCAGGGGATGAGTAACTTGAAGTTTCTGGTGGTCTGGTCAGATTTTGTTTCAAGTGACTTGGAGAAACCCAGACAGAGAGGGATGGAACCACAGGGGCACCATTTACTTGGCATAATCTCAGAAATCAATTTTTTTTCCTTTTTGCTGTCTGCCACACTTTCCCACGTGCCTCTGCAAGAGATGGAGCAGGAGTCCTGCAGCAGCTGGCTTACTTGGGTACATGACTCCCATATATGACTAGATCGTTGTCCATCATCAGACAGGATCCTTGGAATGCATATGCGGATGAGGTTAATATTTTGTCCTAGTGTTTAACAGGAGGAGAGTTGAGTTACAATTAAACAGGTGACTTCAATTCTGAGACTTCCTGAATTTTGAAAACTTGACTTCGTGACCCTAACATTCTTTTAATAATATAAAAGCTTTGTCTCTAATTTCCTACGTTTAGCTTTTAGCTGTGATTAAGCAATCCAGACAGATTGCTTCCAGGATTTCTGCTCTGTAAGGCTGCCACTGCTGTGTCTGCCGCGTAGATACACCCTCAGCCTTTGCCAAATCTCTTTTCATCTGAGCTTCATGTCCCACAATACTTTGTAAGTTCTCTGTTTGTGAAGAGATGTTATACCCATTTGATTTCCTCTAGCTCTTCAGGTACAATTCCTCTTATCTCTTCATTGGTATCCTCTCTACTGCCTGAGTGCAACAGCAGTACAGGATAGGATACTCCTCAGCACTTGTCCCACCTCCTGCTTAGCTGCAGAGCTCTCCACAAGCAACTGCCTGGTGTGGTTTTGGGGAAGGATCTTGGACTTGCCCCCCATGGTTTTGGGCTTGGCTGTGCTCTGGGTAAATGGAATTTGGGGCCAAGTTTTTCACCAAGTCTCCAGTGGTTTGCTCAGACTGACATTTCAAGGTTTTATAACTTGGCCAAGTTTAGACAGATTTTTCAGAGACTGATGCTGTGGGTTTTGTGGTTTTATTAGGTGCAAATGAGCAAGCCCAAGTTTGTAATTGCACTTCTGGCTCCCTGGCACCAGCTAATCTGTTGATCCTGGAGAATATGGAAGAGGAAAGTAGGTTATAAAAACAACCAACACTATATGAATTTTAGCACAGATTTCTATCATGCTTACGTGGAGGCAAGAGCAGCCATATTTCTGAAGCCTAAGGAAGCATCAGATCTATAGGTGCCTCATGGTTTTTATTTTTCAGTTAAAAACCCCCATGTTTATGAATGTGCTTTTGCTAGTTTGTACTCTGTGAAGCAGAACTCATGATTTATGGTGTGATGTATCCAGCAGTCAGTGTTAGGGGTGCCCAAAGGAAATGTGTACCAGGCTTTCAGGTCCTCAAAGAACCCCTCAGCAAAGGCAGGAGTCCTGACATGGGACCAACCTTGAGTCGGATGCATCTTGATATTATTCTGTTACCGAAATTTCTTCTTAATTAAGACCTTTGTCTACAGTGCAAATACGGCAGGATAATCTAATTAAAGTCATTGAAGAAAATAGTGGATTTTTTTATAAAATAAATTTGGCAGGTCGGTTTTCATTAGAGACTATGGGAGATGTGTATGTGAAAAAATCTGGTACTTGCTGTGGCTGGTTTGGTGTGCATACTTTTATGTTCTCTTTTAAAATCATGCACATACATTTTTAGAAAGCAAAGTAGAGAGTTTGCAGTCTGTGTCCCCACCAGTGCACTAGAGAGTCCAAGATGCTGATTCTCATGTCTGTTGATAAGATGTATATGTGTAAATTCCCCTCTAACCCGACTCCATCAATGAGAAAAGACTGTCCTTTGTCAAGGAGAAAAGTTATGAAAGATGTTCTTTATTCAGGCTGAAGTGCTTCAGGGAAGAAAGAAAGAAAGAAAGTGACTTATGAGTGATTCGTTTGGTCAGGCATACCAGGAAATTTTCTGCTCTTGTCTTAGTCCTAAAGAAAATATCATAGCCAAAAAAGGAGTCAGTGATCTCATAAATTATATTAATCATGCTGTATGTTCGATATTAATGTTAGGAAGGTTTTTGAGGTGAATTCCTTTAAGTATATAGATGCTCTTCTTTGCACACAGTATTATGTCAGTATTCTGTAATTTCCATCTCCTTCCCTAGACACTCCCTGAAGACCAGCAGTTTGAGTCTGCAAAGGGGGCAATGGTGGCAAAATACCGCCATTGTTAGTTCTGCTGCTGCTGGGTTCTCATGACCCTCAGCAACAAGAAGTTAATTCCAGAAATACAATTACAAAAATACCAATATGCTTGACCTGCCAAGTATTTCTGTATCAGCATGAGACTGTGGAGGGGGGTGATGGAGGACTCCCCACTGTCTCAAAGTCCGGAGAAATATGTGATTTTCTCATACCCACTCCCATAGCTCTGCTGCCATTTGCTGTGCAGGATTTGCAGTGACTGTGGGTGACAACAGCATTCATCTTTTGGTTTTACATTTAGTACATAAATTCTGTATTTGAACAAGTCCCGCTTCCATCAAAGAGAGCTATGTCAGAGATTATTTTCCTAAGGTAAATACAGTTTTGATTGCTTAATGTCCTAACAATATGAGATACAAAACTCTGCTGATAAAACGGGGAATCAGTGCTGGCAATAGAACTGGATACTATTTGAATCAGTCAGCTTCTATTTGGTAGCTATTTAGAAAAGATTCTGAATAGGTCTCCTTGCTGGAGCTTGGCTGTTCATTGATTCCAATGACACATTAATCTTTAGAAAATACACTTTCTTTTTTTTTTTTTTTTCTAGAAAGTTATGATGTCAGTCCTTTTTATAGTATAACTGGGTTTTTTTGCTCCTGACTTTGCACGGTTCCTTGAGCATCCACAAGGTTCTTTCAGTTCTCAGTAGACAAGTATTTTTCCTTATCTCTCTGCACATATACATGGCCTCAGCTCATTCCACCTGTAGATGTTTCCTCTGTGACTGGAAGAAGGATGATACCTCGTCAGTATGCTGCACCATGCTTTTATGGAGGATTCCTGTAAGCGTTGTCATTATTGCTGATGTTTGCACACTGCAATACTGGAAACAAATCATAGTATATTTTTCTAGAAGTAGTATATATAATACAATATTGTTTAAGATCCTGTACATTTAGATAGACATGTTTATTGGTATTCAAATTTTTCTATGATATATAGGAGCTCATATACACTGATACAAATGCTTATTTGTCTGACATTAAACTGTAATGACGTTTTTCCATCCCAAGATTGCTTCTTAGTACCAGTCATGCCATATTAAATTATGTATCTTCTCAGTTATTTCCTCTTAGGTTTTTTGTATTTATTTGTATGACTGTAATCCTACAAGCCACTTTCCATAGCCCTGTGCAAGGGACTTTATTTATAATAATAACTGTGCCAGAACATTTACATAGAACATTTAATAACAAACTTTTAGCTGCTAAGTGAACACCATAATAATTCCCATCAATACAGCCTTGTTCGTGGCTGGCCAGCAAATTCCTAAACCTGGGAAATTTCTGAACTCAGTAAGGCCCTGGAAACTGGACTCCCACTCTTCTGCTTTCCCAGCTACAGAGGGATGTGTTTAGTTTCAGGAATCAGTGAAGTCTCAGTTCCATATTTTGTGTTACCGCTTTTCGTTTGAATGAAAAAAACTCTTACAAAATGTCCCATATTGTAAAATTTGCAAGGATTTTGAGAACTTGGATGACTTAACAATTTGATTTATGCAATACTTGCCAGGCAGCGGGCTTATTTCACAGCAGTGGTTTGATTTATGTTCGTCTTCTTGTACTTTGTATTTCTTGCATTTCTTGTGAGACAGATGTTCTGTCTTGCTTTTCCTGATTTCTTCTGTTTTTCTGTCATAGCATGGCCAAATTCTGTGCTGCTACATGTCATAATTCCTTTAAAAATCATCTCCTTGAGTCACAATTCATTGAGAAACCCATCTTTCACTTCAACTGAAGCATATTTTAATAGCAAATTTTAAAGGGAAAGCTGGAAAATGTGAACTCCAGAGTCTGAAAGGCAGAAAACAAACAAATTGATAAAATGTCATAGTTTTAAGACAGCCTGATTTTAAAGCAGTGATACCTGTCCTGTGATTCTTGAAAATTTAGTTTTGGGAGTATTATTTTCAATTAATATAGAGTTTTTGATGGTTTCTTTTGATTATCACAGGCTTAAACAGTATGACAGTGTAGGAGATTCCTGGACTGACATTGGAGCATCCACACTACTACTTCTGTAGTTCCTTTGCACATCCTGTTTACACTTCAAAAATGAATATATTTTGACTGTCAGATCATCCTGATGCAGCTCGTAAAGCAAACAAGCAAAGATTGAATGCACACAGATGTGAGTGCAGCAAGTGTCCATGCCACAAGAAGGGATCAGGAACATCTGCAGTTCATGCCACTTGGTTCCACAAAATCCCAAACTCCAAAAATAAATTTAATTTATTTATGTAATAGTCAGTTTCATGTGAAATACTCTGGCTGTCATTCCAGTAGAGGGCAGTAATTTACATACAGCAATATCCAATTAGCATGGGTACACAACCTGCGTCACAGGATACTTGACAAAATAAGTGGTTTTATTAAGATAATGCAACATTGAAGGCATCCTAAATCATTCAAGGATAGGGTGCTATCCAGAAATCTGATTTTCTGTGCTTTTGCAGCACAACTTAATCACATCTAATTACAGTAGAGTTTATGCAAGTTGTACTCAGCTCACCAAATTAAATCTCCTTCACATGCCCCAGTGCTACATGCAGAGGTGTGCAACACATGCCGCCAGTTTAATGCCATAAAACTCCCAGATGGAGGGACTGTGACACAGCTCTTAGATTATTTGGGTCACTTAAAGCAAGAAAAAGATGCCAAAAAGTATGTGTTTGGCTCCCAAGGTAATCACATGAAGTTCAGAACTACTCAGTGCAAATGTGGCCTCACCTGCAGGGTGCTAGTCTGGAGCAGTGTGTACAAACGAGTTCTCCATCTTTTGGCGCAGAGTCCAGAAATTACTCCCAGCAATTACTAAACTTAGAAATATAGAATTAGACTGAAATTCATGAGAATTAAAACAATGAGATGTTTGCAGCTAGCATGCCAATCAAAACTAAAAGATACTCTGCTGTGTATAGTCATCAGACTGAATCATTTTTCAACGGGTAATTTGAGATACTGATTTTTTTCTCTCTTGCTGTTGAACAGTAAGTACACAGGAAAGTTTTTGTGTCCATAAATCATTTTTAGAGATCCAGCAACATGCTGTAGTACAGTGGAAGAGAAGGCACTGAAACTTCTTGTGTTTCTTTAAGCTGTAAGAATTTCATTTCTAATCTATTTGAAAAACACTATCACTTGAAATTTATGCTTAGCTAAAAATTGTTCAAACCACAAGTATTCCTTTAGCAGCAAGAGAAGTTCACTAACTCCAAAATAGCGTTCTTAATTCTGTAATACTTTGCAGATTTTACTTGTCACAGATCTAAAACAATGTGGGGATAATCCTTTTCCTCTATTGCTCAAGCTAAATGAATGGCACTAGTGCTCTGAGAAGCTGAGCAGCATGTTTTCTGGGGAGGGACTTGTGTCCCAGGCCTTAATGATGCACAAGACACTGAAACCTCATAGGTCATTTAACACAGAAGCACTTTAAAAAAAGAACAGAAATGGAGTATTGGTTTAATTATAAAAAGAATTTAAAGGAAAATTACCTTCAGCACAGAAGCATAGTTCAAGTGTACCTCATATCATGTGTAGATGTGTCTGAGTCTGAGCTAAGAGTATCTTGAACTATCTTTGATCTTCTATTGCTGTAATTTAAGAAGAAATTCAGGGTGACTGCCAGCTCCAGGAAGGGGGTAGCTTGAGGGAATGTTGAAAGATTTAAGCCAGAAACAATGTTGCAAATGGTATATCTCTCAGTCAAAGTACTGAAAAAATAGACTTAGCATTACCACAAAGGGGTCCTAAAGATGTAGGAACCTCCTGCATTGGTTCAAAGTTTGGACTTCCCTCAAGTGTGTAGCACAAGTGTGTAAGTATATTTTCGATTCATTGCATGGAGGAGTGAGGACCTGAGCATTTGTCCCAACTTTGAGGTTATTTTTAGTGTGCCTCTCATTCCTCTGGTAAGTGCACCTCTTTTCTTGTCCCAGTGCCACTCATCCTGATCTGAATGACATGTTGTTCCATAGCTTATCCAGAATAATGCTGTAGTAAATGATTTGAGACTGCTGGTTGTTTATGTGTCAGTTGACTGCTGAAAGAATATGCAATTGGCATCTCATGGTCATGCTCATTTGAAGAGATCTCTTTAACATAAGGACACATTTTATCTAAATAAATCCATTTCACAGGGAGATTTCAGCCATTGGATTTGTAGTAATAAAGAAACTTTTTATTTATGACATTGCAAAGACCACAGCTGGGAATGCACACATTAATAGACGCAAACAGATGGATTTTGACAAGTCCATGAACTATTCACACTCTTTTTTAGCAAATATTTTGCTGCAATCCCAGCTTGCAAATGCTACTTCAGAAACAAATATGGAACTATCTGCCTGTCTTAAGGCACAAAACAAAAGAGTCATGTGTGATTTTAAAATACTGTTGGTTGTGTATGCATATGATACTTACTTGAAATTTAGGAAGTGGTGCTTTTAATGGAGAATAGTTATGCCTTGATGCAATAAAAGTTCTGAAGTATGAATAAAGTCATAGAGGATAGAGTGTCTTTATAGATGTAGTGAAGGGAGGATTTTCAGCAAAGGCTGGCACTGATTTTTTCAGAAAACAAAAACGTTTTCCATTTGTGGAAGTCATTGTCTGAGAGAAGGTGAATATGCATCTTCAGAACAGCTCTCTAAATAAAGTAGCAGAAATAGAAGAAAATGATACAATACAGGCAAGCACCAGAGGAGTTGTTAGTTATGAAAAAACTGATGGGAGGAGGACTGCTCTGCAGTAGTATCACTAGTGACTCAAGATTATGTACTTTCAGATAAAACTGATGCATAGGACATGTTCTTTCTCTTCACTTTTTAAACTTTAATTTGTAGCTTTAAAATTTGACTGAACATCACTGTATTTCTGGTTTCATAGGAAGGTAAAAATGACAACTGATTCCTCTTTTCTGCTTTAGTTATTACTTTAGCCACCTTTACCATATCTTCTCTTACTTTTCTCAGTTGAGATTTTCAAAGCTCCAGGACAGCATTGAGCCCATCAGCTGCCTTTGAACAGACTTTTAGGATAGGAATAGGAAAATATATAACCAAAAAGACACAGTCAGCTTTCAAAATGTCAGTAATCGCCAGCACATTACATGCATAACCAAACACACCTACATTGAACCTCTACTGGAATTTCTGCCACATGGTGAGGTGTTTGGGGTTTTGCCCAGTTTCTTTCCTGGGAAGAAATCTTACAGCTTCATTATCAGTTAAAGATTTGGACCATTTTTTTTCCTGCCAGTTACATTAAGGAAAATAAAGAGCAACTTCTCCAAAATGGGCAGAAACACTCTGGATTCTGATGCAAGGACAACTTTTATCATCTTGACTTGACCGACCCCATCATTCCCGAAAATAAAGAAGCATTAGTTTGTAGAGGGTCAGAAGCATACAGTTTCACATCAGCTCGGCAGATGAGCATTTTGGAAATTTCACTTGCTCTCTCTCTATGACCCTAACAGCTTGAAGTGCTTTTATTTCAGAACAAAACTGATAATTTGATTATGGCCTTAATTCAGCAGAGCACTTAAATACTTCATAAATTTAAATGGTTAAGTGTTCGACTCATGTGAACTCATCTGTTTTGTTACATTTAACCTCTAAACCAACAGTATATTCTTTGAAAAAATATTATCTTTTAAATCAGTGTGGTAGGAATCATAAGTTCATCAGAAATGTGAAGGTATCAGAACATCCATATTTCTGGCATATACTAAAATAGAGGATACCTAAGATGATTCAGATAGAGATCAAATACATTAGACAAGACACCAGCAAATACAATTGACTCTGAAACATCTGGTTTCTTTTATGCAAAACCATAAACATGCGTAATTATGAAATGGCCTAAGCTGTTTCTTTTGAAGGCACCCTAAACAACAAGGACAGCAGGACAAGTGTTCCAAAGCCAAGTCATATACATTAATGGTGACATGGCAGCATTTTAAAGAAACTATCAGAGGGATTATAAAACAGCTGGGATGAATTGTAGGTAGGAACTGTTTTAAATTCCTGGATTCTAGGTCACAAGAGAGGCAATAACACAGGGCACTTGCTCTCTTACTCCTTTGTCTTGCTTTCTCTTAAGCAAGGATCGTGGCTTTTAGAGGGACGGAACCATTATAGCTTCTATGGAAAGCATTGGTTGGTGCAATAGTTAGAGATCTTGAAACTGGGAAGAAGCTTATTGCTGTGACAGATCGGGCAACATATGGAAGGAAGTAAGATGTTCTCCAGAGACAGATTAAGTTTTTGCCAAGGCATTTTATTGAAATTTTGGAAAATAAACAGGTCATTAATTTGGTCCAGATTTAGCTACTGCAAATTGTGCAAAGATGTTGCAAACCAGATGCTTTCCCCTGTTTGTTTTTACAACCCTTTCTATTTATGGATGCTCTTATTTAATGACTTATTTCTTTAATAGAGGGCATTGTTTTGCACCAGAAGTTGCATCTGTCAATGAGTTTTGCCAGTAGATGCCTGAGTAAAACATGAGATGTCCACAAAATTTCAGGGGATGAAACAGTCAGTAAGAACAAGCTAAGTAGGAAATAATCAGTAGGAAGTTGTGGAATACAGTAGTTCTTGTAGAGTTAACATTTAGTTCTTCCCTGGGTTCATTAGCACATGGCAGTTTTCAGTCTTAAACTCTGCAGACCCTGCTAGTGAAACGGTAGAGACAAAGACACCATCCCAAGGACAACCTCCTAAGACTTGGCTTGCTCATGAAGGTGTGAATATGATCCATGTCAGCCTGGCTTTCTTGAGGTATGTGGCACAGCCACTGACATACCTGTCAGCCCTGTTGAAGCGCAGTTTCAGCTTGATCTCCAGATCAAGGCTGGATCCCAAATGTAGCAATGAACTCAGCTAAGCTGTAGTGACTGACAGAAATACTTGAGAGAAGAAATCTTCATTCCTTTTCCATATAGATTTTGTTTAGTCCTTGGAGTACAGACATTATGTTATGCTCTATCCATACAGTCTTGATTCATGTTACAAATAACCTACAGGGTGAAAAGCATGTGCCCTGACTTGAAAGCAGTGGGTCTAGTGAGGATGCCTTCTAAAAGGATTGAGCTCATCACACAAGGTTCTTTACAGTCAAGACAGAAATAGGAAGCTTTGAAAGCAAGTCCTTTCGTCCTGAAATAGGTGTGTGAGACGGGGGTGAATTGCACTCCACTGGTGCTTATTTCTTTCCATAATCCTAGCCTAGTGACAGCACCAGAGACCTGCCTCCATCAGTGACAGCCAGGAAAAAGCCATCTCTTCAGCTGCCACCTGAGTGTATTTGATATGGAAATCAGTGAGCCACTAGCAGCACAGAAGTTTAATTTTAGAGATTGCTATTTATAGCATCTCTGTCTTCATTTTAAGGTACCTACTCAAGTAAGCAAAGCAGGAGATGGAGCTGACAAGGTGTCTGTGACTTCAGTAGCACTTGAACATCCACTTAAAGTTACATGTTCTGACAGTAACCAGCCAGTGTAGAATCATAGAGTGGTTTGGGTTGGAAGGGACCTTAAATATCATCTAGTTCCAATCCCCTTGCCATGGGCAGGGACACCTCCTACTAGAGCAGGTTGCTCAAAGCCTCATCCAACTTGGCCTTCAACACTTCAGGGAGAGGGCATCCACAACTTCTCTGGGTAACCTGTTCCAGTGCCTCACCATCCTCACAGTGAAGAGCTTTTTCCTTACATCTAATCTAAATCTACCCTCTTTCAGTTTAAAGCCATTATCCCTTGTCCTATCACTACATGCCCTTGTAAACAGTCCTTCTCCAGCTTTCTTGTAGGCCCCCTTTATAGGGGGGCCTATAGTGGCCCATTCTTCCTTCTCTGAGCCTCTGCTTTGCGTTCTGCAACTCGGGCAGCATGGCTGGAGCACTTGCTGGTGAAGACTGAGGCAAAAAAGTCATTGAGTACCACAGTCGTCTTCATATCCCAAGTAGCCAGATGTCCCGTTTCCTGCTGGGGAAAGCCCACATTTTCCCTAGTCTTCGTTTCATCACCAACATATCTGTACAAGCTTTTCTTATTGCCTTTGATGTCTCTGGCCAGATTTAATTCTATCAGGGCTTTAGCTTTCCTAATGTGATCCCTGGCTGCTCAGACAATTTCTGTATATTCCCCCGAGGCTACCTGTACTTGATTCCACCCTCTGTAGGATTGCTTTTTGTGTTTGGGTTTAGCCAGGAACTCCTTGTTCATCCATGCAGTCCTCCTGGCATTTTTGCCTGGCTTCCACTTCATTGGGATGTATCAGTCCTGAGCTTAGAGGAGGTGTTCCTTGAATATTAACCAGCTTTCTTGGGCCCCACTTCCCTCCAGGACTTTATCCCATGGTACTTTACCAAGCAGATCCCTGAGCCAGAGTCTGCTCTCCTGAAGTCCAAGGTAGTGAGCTTGTTGTGCATCCTCCTCACTGCCTTTGAACACCAACGTTTCATGGCCACTGCAGCCAAGGCTGCTGTTGAGATTCTCATTCCCCACCAGCTCCTCCTTGTTGGTGAGAACAAGGTCCAACATAGCACCTCTCCTCGTTGGCTCCTCTACCACTTGGAGAAGGAAGTTACCAGCAACGCATTCCGGGAGCCTCCTGGATTGCTTATGCCCTGCTGTGTTGTCCCTCCAACAGATAGTGGGGAGATTGAAGTTCTCCATGAGGACCAGCACTTGTGAACCTGAGGCTGCTCCTATCTGTCTCTAGAGTGTACCTGAACTTCACATAAATGTATTTCTCCATTTCCAGTTTATTCTGGAACGTCTTTAGAAGACATATCAAATTTAACTAATAAAAGCTGTATGATTTTATTTGTGATCCCTGACTGGTTTAGCTAAGCAACAGAGGCAGCAGCCATGTAGATTTCATACTGCATGTTTTAAAGTATGTTTTGAGGTTCACTTTTCAAACTTCTAGTTAGTTATCTAATGTGTGAATATTTATTGTACAGTGTCCTTGGTCAGAGCAAAAGTCCATTGGCCTCAGGTATCCTGTTTTTCACAACAGCTGCTAGTGGATACTTAGGGAAGAGTATAAGGACATGACAAGTTTATGGTATGACCTCTTTGCTTCCAGGTCTCACTAAATAGTTCTTTGCTGATGTTGTTAACAAGAAGGAGGTTTACGATGTGACTGTGCACTTCCTAGATGAGCTACACCTAAGCTAGTGAGACGCAGAGTCTGTTTCCCATTTGTAATCCCTCACATCACAATAGCTATTTTAAAAAGTTATTTTCAAATCATTCACAGGTATCACAGCCAGAGTTGCCTCCCTGTTGTGTGAACCGTCACTAGTCTGAGCAAAGTGGGAACAAAGTTTTATTTTTAAAGTAATACAGGCTTACTAGTGCTTTAAAAGCAAAACAGTCAGAACTCAGTTTGGTTTTAATTTATCATCCAACCTATTATGTTTGGTAACAAATTAGAAACCATTGAGTATATTATTTGTCATAAGCTCCCCGGAACATAAAAAAATATGAAATATATGAACTTCTGGTTCATTCTTTTGCAATCCAAGTACAGAATACATACAAAGCACTTTAAAGCCAATCCTGATCTCAGCTACACAAGTACAAATCCTGAGCACTTACAGGGTAATCAGTGAATTCTGGTTTGGAGTAAAAGACCTTCATAGCAGCATGGTCTGAAAACTGTTTGTTCAGAACCCACTTTTGCCTTAATTTCATGATCTTATAGTTGAGAACCGCGCTTACCTGTCAAAATCTAAGCGAATGAGAAGAAAAAAAAAAAATCAGCAAACATAAACAGGGCCAACCTTTTACAAAAGTCAGCTGCAATTCAAGTTCTGCAAATTTTTAGTTGCCCAACTTGGGATACTTCAAAGAGCTCTTGTGTTCAGACTGAAGAGACCAACACGCCCAGAAAGTCAGAGCTCTGCAAGTGTCATGGAAAATCAGCCCAAGATGAGTAGTTCCTTTTGAAGGTTTTGGCCAAGGAATTTTTCCAGTAAAACTACATTCCATAAACATGGAGCAACGCCGTAAGTAGACAACAACAAATGAGGAACACCGTGAGGTTGATTTGAAAGACAGCTGTATATTCAGAAAGTGGGCAGGGAGGAAGCCTCTAGAGGGACATGATAGGATGCCAGGATAAACAGAGGATAGACATCAGTATTTTCATCACACTGGAATTGAGAGAATAAAAAAGAAATTCACGGCTGGTATGGACCTTATCAATCAACTCTCTTGGGCTGCCTGTTTTGAACAGAGGGGGAATCAACAGAGAAGAAATCTTGGTAAGTGGTTGCTGGAGGAGGGAGGAGGCTGTGCAAGGGACTGTAGGTATACAGAGCTGGAGAAGGGAGACATGGAGGGGGAGTTGTACCGCTCCAAGGCAGTACAGCTGATAAGGGGAGCAAGACGGAGAAGGAGGGAATGTCTGCTGTGGAATAATTCACCCTGCCTGCATTGCTGCAGGGTCTAGGCTCTCTCTGGTTCTTCCTGCTCACTGGAAGCATCTTCCAAAGGCAGGCTATGGGGAAGGAGAGGAGCAGGCTGCCTGCTATTTCTCAGGAGCAGCAGTGTGGTGGCTGCCAAGGGAGCTATGGGAAGCCCTTTCCTCTTCATCACTCCTGCTGTTTGGCAGGCTTCCACTCTGTAAAAGAAAAAAACCAAAACAAACCACCTGCAGCTTGTTGGCCAAAATGACAGTTGGCAAACTGACAAAATGCAGTGTCTATATAGCAAAGTGCAAACTGTGCGTGAAAGAAAAAAAGTGCAATAAAGAAATACAGAGTCTAGAAATGGAAAGCTGAAGTTGTGCAGAGCAGCTGATTGCAGGAGACAGAAAATCCTGGTCAGGGACTTGTGCAATTTGTAAATATCTATTTATATTGTAAACTGTTGCACTGCTGGTTTATTGTGGAAGGTCTGTCAGAGATTATTGGTGGTTTTTTGAGAAAAATATTTATATATATATATATATATATATAAAATACTGTTTGATACTCCTAAATCTTCTTATATGAAAAAAATAATAATTTGGGATTAAAAGCTATGGGCATCATGCGTTCTGCATCAGACATACAGGGCAACTAACGTACTGTACAGAGCAACTGATGAAAATCATGCTAAATTCTTGTTTTGGGTGAAGGATAAATGATACTTGTGTGTCCTATATTCCCCCTGGTTTCATTATTTGTGAGGTTGCTAATTAAGCATCAGTATGGATTAAATTTTGCAGCCAGCTAAGTGTGGAAGTGTGTCGGTTGCAGCTGCAGTGAGGTGGTGGGTCAGCCTTAAAGCTGGACTAGCAACTGAATTCTCTGCTCATCCATACTATTTTCTGTGCAGGACCTTTGCTCTGCTTTTGGGTTGCCCAAAATGGTGATCTGGGGGAAGGAAGAAAATGTCATGTGCACCCTGTTCTCCAGGGCATGAGCAAGCACTTAGCCAGATGCCCTGGGGAGAGACCTCAGCTCTCTGCTGAATTCAGTGCCCTCACTCACCCCTGCAGAAATAGCATGGGACTGTCACAGGTCAGGCCAGATGACCCTGCACTGTACCAGGCATGGCTGCCACAAAGCTCAATTCAGTTTACTTCATTAGAATCATAGAATGGTTTGGGTTGGAAGGGACCTTCCAAGGTCATCTAGTCCAACCCACCTGCAGTTAGCAGGGACATCTCTAACTAGGTCAGGTTGCTCAGAGCCCCATCAAGCCTGGCCTTGAACATCTCCAGTGATGGGCCCTCCACCACCTCTCTGGGTAACCTGTTCTAGTGTTCCACCACTCTCATAGTAAGAACTTCTTCCTAATGTCTAATCTAAATTAGGGAGATGAAAGGGTGGCAGCAGAAAGGTTCACCAGCTTCTGCAGATAGCATCCCTCCCAGGAACACTTGCCACCCAACCATAGCCTAAACTTCCACCAAACATCAGCCAAAACCCCAGCTTTCTTGGGTCTCCAGGAGGAGTAACTGGCAAAATGGTGGCTTTGCTGTATCTAGTGGCTGTCTTGGTGGTGATGACTTTGGAGTTGTAGAAAAAAATTGAGACATATTAACTGTTAGTGAATAAAATATTTGCATCCTGCAGAGTACTTCCTTGCTAGGCTGCAGGCTTCCTAGTCAAGACCCAGCTTATTGGTCAGTCTGTATTGCTCTGTAGAGCTACATGTACAAACACTGCATCCTTGTTACGCAGTATTTTTATAAGATCCGATAACAGGCATTTAATAACATATTGGGAAATCTGTTGCATTCTGAAAGTTTAGGCAATGTGTCTCGTCTGAAGGAACCCGCTACAGGTGTAGGACCATTTTGAAGGTTATTTATTTTCTCCTTGGTCCATGTAGTTACAGTACAGTTTAGCCTGCCTTTAGTGGACTGATATTGCTTGTAAGGAAAATGAATCTGCCTACAAAATTATAGTTCCTTTTTTTTACCTACAGGTACCAAAATAGTTAAGCAAGGCAAAGATTACTGTTATTAGTCAGGAAATTGGTACAGAGACAGGTTGTACAACTTTCCTGAAGTCTTACAGCAAGTCACTGCCATGTAGTCCTGTGCCCTGACCATCATGTCCCTCTGCCTTGCTGGACCAGAGGCTGAAATCACGCAATGAATATTCGTTGATTTCAAGGAGCCTGGAGAATTTCATGTTCCTATGCACCAGTCCCATGCTACTCTGTTTGAAATAGTCTTGCTAAGAGCTATTCTGGTCTGTCTTGTTGGGGTTTTTTTTTTGTTTGTTATTGTTTTTACAAAATCCAACTTTGGCATTGTCTCTGTAGCACAGACAGACAAACAACCTCCTCTCTCAAAACCAGATCAAAACCAGAGTATTTCCTCTCTTGCCCATTTCATCACCATGGTACTGGAGTCTTGTTGAAAAGGAAATAAATAGCAAAGCCCTCACATGAAGCTGCGAAGGCATGAACCTTCAGCTGAGATAGGAATGTTTGCCTGTTGTTCAGAATTACACCAGCAGTAGGGCTGTGTAGGGATTTACAATGTATTTGGATAACATGAGAAACTAAGTTTATCTAAACACTTTCTTATGTTATCACTGTGTTGTCCAAACACTTTTGTTAGTGAGACTGGGAGATTAGGATGTAACACACATCCTAGCCCACCACTACTTGAATATATTTACACAGTTCCTGTGGGTTTAGTTTTAGGAACTTGGATATAGATTTAGCAGATGGAGTTGCACTAAGGGTATGGAAACTACTTTTAGCTCATTCCAGTCATAATGCTTTGGCAGAGGAGGTCTGCCACCTGAAATGCCTTCCTCTCTTTTGACCTCTATTTTAAACTCTATTTATTATCCAACTTTTTTTTTTTTTTTTTTCAATTTACTGTTGAGAACCACTGTCTTTAGGGACATCAGACTGTGGGATGCCAGCTATTCTTGGCTTGTGAAGAGTTCAGCTGAGGCCAGTGGAGGCTATATTCATAGGCTGGTGTGGTTTGACTGAGAAAAAATGTGATGCTTAAAACTGAACAGAAGGAAGACCATAATACCTAAATTAGCAGCCAGGCACTGGAAGAAACAACAGATCCCTTCCAGTGACTTTATCCACTGGCCCAGAGCGCCTGGTCTCTTCTAACCCCCTGGGAGAGCAGAAGGGGCAGGGAAGTCACATCCTGTGAGCCTGTCATTGCGGCCAGCAGACCACTGGCTTACACTTCACCAGCAACTGTGACAAGAGGGCACAGAGAGGTTGTGCCCAGGGAAATACTGGCTGTTCCACAGGCTCCAGCCACAGACCACAGGAATGGTTATTTTGATGTGTTTATGCACCAGCAATGCTGTTAGGATCCCACTTTTACATAGTCCATGGGGTGGGTGCAGGCTGGCTAGCTCACATAAGAAAACAGAATGGCCACTCTAGGTTAGACCACAGCTCCATTCAATCCAGTATTATGTGTCAGCCAGTGGGCAGATGTAACTATTCTGGGAAAAAAATGTAACACTGGGATAAGCATGTAGTGATGCTGTGTATGTTAAATAGCTTACCTGCATTCATGTGGTTCAGGGAGGTCCTCAGCCATGAGCTGGAATTTTGTGCTTAACGGCCCTTGCTGGATTTTTCTTCCAGGAATTCATCTAATCTTTGTTTTAAACTCTTCTAACTTCTGGCAGCCACAGCATCCTCTAACAATGACTTCCAGAGGTCAGCAATGCAAATATGAAGAAATATTTATGTTTGTTCATTTTTGACCTGCCCCATGATCATTTCACTTACTGTTCCCAACTTCATCCACTGTGGAAAAGACCCCAGCATTACAAAGTGGTAGGCAGACCTTTGTAATAGCGTAACAATGTTTGTTGGCTTGCTCTCAATTACTTTTCTAAAAGTTTTAAAATCCTCTATGTTGTTTTTGTTCCTACTGAGCACTTGTATTGGATTTTCATAAACCTATCCAAGATCTGTTTCCTCAGTGGTAATAGCTCCATTAAATTTCATCACTGTGCGCTGTGCACTATGTGCCTTTAAAAAAGCTACAGTTTTAATCCCTTCTCAGTCAGTATTTTAAGAACCTCTAGTGTTTCCAACCAATTTCTATTTTGCCACCTGACTACTCAGTCCCTTTATAAAAATAATAGAATCATATAATAGTTTGGGTTGGAAGGGACTTTAAAGATACCTAGTTCCACCTCCTCTTCCATGGGCAGGGACACCTCCCACTAGATCAGGTTGTTCAAAGGCCCATCCAACCAGGTCTTGAACACATCCATTGATGGAACATCCACAACTTCCCTGGGCAACCTGTTCCAACCTGAGGCACTATAAGGGTGCCTCACCACCCTTATAGTGAAGAACTTCTTCCTTACATCTAATCTAAAAATCATGTATGGATAGTGGACAAAACAGGTTCCAGCACTAATCTCTGGGGGAGTCCACTGGGAACTTCACTCCATTGTGAGCACAGAATATTTATTTCTACTTTTGTTTCCTGTCTTTAAGCAGCCATTAAGCCAGAAGTGGCCTTTTCCTTTTTATCCCTGATAGCTGAGCTTCTTTATGATCTCTTGGTAGAGGATCTTGGAGGAACCTTTTTCAAATCTAACACTATTAAGTTTGTTGATTCAATATCTCTGAGCTCCTCTGCAGGAGGACTGAGGAGAGGAATCACTGCAGCTGTATTGCCATGACCCTCATCTTCTTGGCTTTTGCATGTGTCCCTTATTTCTGCCAGGTTGCCTGGGAGGCTGGTGGGGCAGTTACCTCCCTTTTCTCACTACCATCCTTTGTGCCCATAAATGCACTACTGTTGTACAAAGCCTGCATATAATTTCCAATCCTCTGCTTATATTAGAGCTGCCTTCCATGGTTTGGCCAGGCCACTAATGCTTTTATAACCAGGAGATACTTTTTATACTGATACTATTCACAAAACATGTGGATCTTAAAATGAAAATGGATAATCCTCTGATGCTGGAACAGGGACGCTAGGACAGAGGAAAAAGATATAATACATTCTTCAGAAGCCTCTTCTTGTTTGAAGTTTATCAAAGGTGTCTGTAAGTCTGTCTTTCATGCATAAGAGGAAGCCTTGCTTAGCAGTACTCATTTTTAAAAGTCACTATCAGTTGATACAGCAGCTGACTTGCCACCAGAACACATCAGTATCAGGCTTTCCAGTTAAATGATCCTCTGTTGTAATGCTTTGGAGCTACTAGCCATTTCTATCCTGCTTCCCGGCCATGTCAAAATCTCACAGAAACTATTTTCCTTTTGCCCCAGTCCGATTCCTGGCAACCCCGGATGAGCCACAGAATCTCGCCCCTGCACAGCCTCAGGAAGGTGGTTGAAGTGCTGCTGAGCTGCTGCTCTGGAGACCCTACTGTTTCATGTCCTGTATAAATGAGGTTGCAGCCCGTAATAATCTCAGCACAGCTCTCAAAAGAAACATCTGTGTTCAAATGTAAAACATTTTTCCTAAGGAGCAAGCAATGAGCTTCTGCTTCGAAAAGTCCTAGTCCCAGAGATAGAATTCAAAACCTGTGAAGTGAAACCCTCATCATAAACACAGCTTTGAGTTTCTTGCAAATGACTTTTTTCCCTTCCCAAATTTGAGAAAGGAGGAGTAGCCTACTGTTAACACCTGAGCTGCTGTGCAGACATCTGTAAAGGCAGATAAAAGTAAGAAATATAATATGTGTGGATAGGATAGGGATATGTGGGTAGAACTCCAATATCCGATTTAGGATATATTGCATGTATAGGGTATTGGAGTTTTGGCCATAACCCAGCAAACTGAACTATTCTTCTACCTGCAGAATTATAGAAGGGAACCCAGAGATCAACAAGTTAAAAGCAGATGCCTGATTTTTTTTCTTCTGTGACTTGAAAACAAGAGTTTCCGGCTTCTTCTAATGACATGTCACTAATGTTAATAACAACTGTGTTCCTCCAGTAGTTAGGAAGCTGTTGTGTTCTCATAGCACCAGTGCTTTCAAATGAAGAGAAGCCATCAAGCTGCCATTTAATTTTAGATGTGATACAACAAGATAAGTGCAGCTAACAATAAAAGGGAAATGGGTCACAGTGGGAAGATCAAGTAGCTGATTACTGTGTGAGAACTGCGGGTTCAATCCAAGCCCTGAGAACTCCATGCCAGGTACCACATCATGGACTTATCTCACAGTTAATTGGGAGGTGTGCATTATAAGATGTGAGTAAGCAGGCCTGTTGTGTGTATATATATATATGTGTATATATGTATGTGTGTATATATATACACACACATATATATAGGGATACAAGTGGGAAAGTGCTGTTCATCTCACTTTACCCTCAACTACCCCAGTGCCTACCACGTTGCCTCATGCCTAAGTGGGTAATACTCTAACGCCAAGGTGGTGTGTAGGAGCTCACAACTGTTGTTCCACTCAGAAAAGCCGGTTGTAAGTGGATAGTTTGTTTAAACATACATTTTAGCATTTCTAGAGTACATGGCACTGTTCTCTCCAGCTGATTACAGCACCCGGCTCTCAGTGAAATGGGGGCAGATCTCAAATACTGCCTGTGATACTTTGGTATATATGGGTAGTCCTGGGGCAGTTTTTTCCTACAAATAGTTTACTCTTTCCCTCACACACCAAATGCAATTTCAGGGAGGAAAGGAGGTAGGGAGATATAAAAATCAATGAACAGAAAATGAAGTGTTGCAGTTCTGCCTCTGAATGCATACAGAGAAGAGTACACATCCTTGAGCTGACTTTGTCAATTGTATTAATGCTGCATAGGTGTCAGTAGTGCTGTGCTGTGTTAATGTGCTTTTAAGCAAAGATTCCTGGTCTTCCAGGAAATCTCAGTATCCATCAAATCATTGATGGTTATGTTAGATATGACTTGTAGATATTGCACTATTGATATAAGTGTGGACGTTTCTGATTCAGATAAAAAAATCACTAATTCCAGCTGTGGTTTTATGAAGGAATTGCTGCTCCTGCGTGGATCAGTGGCAACAGGGGAATGTGGGGTTGAGTTTCCATCTGATGGGCTGTGCTGCTGTCGTGACAGGCAGTGATTTCACGTGTGGGCTGGAGCTCCCCTGCAGCCTTTGTAAAATGCATGGGGAAGCTTTTATTTTTGAAGTGCTTTTATGAGCTGCGTTAGCATGAAGTTCTGTGTTGCTCTATTAACTATTCCAGAAACAGTCTGTAGGTTGAGACTGAAATATTAATTAGCACTCTTACGTAACAGCTTAGGCTTCTGTAGTACTTTTTGTCTGAACGATTGACAGCCAAAGAGGTTTCCTCATTTGAGTGACACATTTTTGAAAACAAACTGTGAGTGTCAAGGCAGTCACCAAACGAGAAGACAGTCATTTTAAAAGTATGCAATGAGGACTACTTCTTTCCCCCACCACACACAACTTCAAGTGCAGGAGTTTTCAAACGAGCACTGCGAGACCAGCTAATTCTTGTTGTTTCTTGTTTTATTTGACTACTATGTAAGTGCTGGATTGGAGCCAAAGAATTCAGCCTCAGCAGAGCCAGCACTCGGCAGCACCGAGCCTGGAGCAGTCCTCCAGCTCTGAAGTTGTGTTTGGACCTTCATATCCAGGAAAAAGGGAAAGTCATCACCCTGCAATGGTGGCTCCTCATTCTGCCCTTGGTGACCACTGTGCTACTGGGGAATTTGGGAGGGCAGCTCTGCCCTCTTCCTTATCCTCTGGTTGGGGACGTGGGAGAGACAGCCACAGGGGCAGGTATCTGTTAAAGCAGATAGCTGGGCTTGTTGAGCTCTTAATGGACTTGTTCCCTAGTCAATACCTACTCAGGCTCTTGCTTTGGTTTTTGTTTCTTTGGGCTGGCTTTTGAAGCATTACATTTCTATTAAGCTGCTTCCTAGTCTTTAGAAATATTGCAGGGAAGAATGCAGAACCTCATTAGCTGAAAAAGTCAATATATTTTCCAACAGGAAAAGAAATCCCAATGAAAATTTAAATAGAGTGCTATGAAATGTTAATAATTGCTTTTTCCACTAGCAATAGCATATTATAAGTAGAATTAGATCAAAGAACTGTAGATTAATCAAGTAAGAATTTTCCCACATGGTGGTAATGTCTCTTTGGATAAATACTGTGCACATCATTGACACTTGGGAGTCTCTGGGATATTTATTCTTCAACAGACAGCAGCTGAGTGACTGACACGCTGACTTGGCAAGCTGGGGTGGGAGGGGAAACCATCCCTTCCCTGCTGCTCAGGCTCTCTCCACTTGCACCTGTGCAGCAATCCTGCCTCTCTGCTTTGCACAGCAAAGTAGGGAGGAGGCTGGTCATTCCCGCTTCTGACTGCCAGTGACCAGCCCTGTTTGTGAGTATAGATGGTACTGGTGCCACCTCTTTTGTCTTCCATTTGAAGTCCCTGCTGGGTGTCTCAAAAAAGACCATATATCCATGCCTGCAGCAAAACCCAGCAAGTACAGGACTTGCAAGGGCTGTGGATGCTAATAACAGGTAATGGAGGATTTTAGTCTGGAGCATTCATTTTGTATTTCTAGTACCCAGAATTATATTTCTCCATTTTATGGCACTGCAAAAGTCTCATGTCAATTAGGAATAAAATTCAGAAGGTGTAATGAGAACAGATTGCATCGCAGTAAAACCCTGCCCTAAGGGGTTTGCACACAGTGGAATTTTAATGAAGAACTGTGAATGAGACAACTGTCCTTTCCCCCCTCATGTTTAAGTGGCTATCTCTGCCCTTTGCAGACTAGCCTGACCTTGTCCTCTGTGAGGAGGCAGGTCCCAGGCAATGCCACCCCCCAGCCCTGCCCTGGTGGGCACCCTCACCTTGGCTGGGGCTGGGAGGAGAGTTCCGTCATATGAAGATGCATCGTGGCATATTGTTGACCTCAAGGCTGGAGAACAGGACACAGACAGTAATGTCACTACAGGGAGATGTCCAGGTGGAGTCTGGGGAGGTAAAGATCCCCCGTGGGCTGGGATGGGGGTTGAGTGCCTTCTGCTCAGGGCTTGCAGCCACTCCAGCAGTGCCATAGCTCCCTGTCCCCCAGCTTGACACTGGCCTCGTGAGAAGGGGCATGCGTTTGGGAGGTGGCAGCATGGTTCCTGAGCTGTGCAGGATCCATACTTGCTAGCCACTTCACTGCCTCACCTCTGCCTTCCCCAGCCCTGCTGCCTGCATGTGGGTTTAGGCAGAAGGGTGGGTGGAAGAGCTTTCTGCATCACCATAATTTCCAGTTTTGTGGTACTGTGAAGAGCATCTCCAGGACTGTGAAATCACTTCCTCTTGGTCCTTATTGTGCATATCGGTGACTGTCTTGATTGCAAAACTCTCTGGCAAGAGCTCAGTTTCTTCAGAAATGAGATTATGCCTGGGGTGTATTAAACCAAAATATTGGCATTTATAAATGTAATGATAAATTATTTGACAGGCACACGAGGAGGGCATTTTTGTTATAGTTTTACTCAGATATGCTGCCTGCTTGCTGATAAAAATGGCAATATTCTGCTTCCATTTGATGAACTAAAGAAATAGCATGTTTTGCAAGCTCACTGGTTGATCTGTCAGACTGAACAAAAACAGATGCCCCTCTGTCTGTTAAAAAACCCCAGAAGATGTTATGGTGAGGAACCTGAAGAACAGAGAATCTCCCCATCCCCTTTCCCTCTTCCAGGCTGTGACCAGTTCTTGGTTACATTAGTAGTAGGGACTCCTGGATTTTGTTTGGTGCTGAGTCCTTGCTGCTAGGCATTGCTGATTTTTTTCATCCCAAGGGCTTCATTTGTTCCAGAGCTCCTTGTACCGTGCGGTTTTGCGGATTCAGACAGCCCTTCCGTAAACGGGCCTCTTTTTTTGGCAAACAGGGCTATGATCTTTAGAAAACCAGCCAGGGCACCTTCTCCAGAGGTGACTCAACAGCTGGGCGGCGTGGAGCAGAGGAAGGAAAGGTCTTCCGCCGCCCCGCGTACTCTAAAAGAGGCATTCCTCAGCGTCTCCATCTTCTTCTTCGTGGCCCTGGGCAGCGGGCCGGGGAGCTCCGTCTGCCCGGGGGAGCCGGGGCTGGGCAAGCGGGCTTGTCCCGCTCCGCCGGCTGCACTTCCAGAGCCGGGGCTCCGAGCGATTGGCCCGCGCCGATCATGTGGGAGAAGCAGGACTCCCGAGTTGTAGCTCTTGGCACTCCTTTTTCTTTTAAAGCGCTTGCTCTTTCCAGCTCCCTAGGGCTTGTTGCCTTCCTCCTTTCCTTACCCTGATTATAACCTGGAGTAGCCACAGCGGAGACGGGCTAGGGTGATTTTAAAGGAGCAGAGATGTTAAAGCAGGTGCCCAGGACTTCGGGCACCGGCTGTTACTACCTCAACTCGGTGTCACCTGAGGGCCAGGAGATGTACTTGCGATTCGATCAAACCGCCCGGCGCCCTCCCTACAGGATGAGCAGGATTCTCGCCCGTCACCAGCTGCTGACGAAAATCCAGCAAGGTGAGTTACTGGCAGAAGCTGAGGCGTTGTCGCAGGGTCCGCAGGTCACTCCTTCCGTAGGAGAAAAGGTTTTAATGACTCATATTTCAGGCTCTTTTCCTGTCTCTATTCTGACCTAATCTGGCTGGAGTCAGAGTTTGAAATAGTCACTCATACCTTTCTGTTTCTACACATGCACACATACACCGAGAACCGTGAGACAAACACTAGTGCATGATTAGCTATTTAACTGAATTATCTTTTAATCATAAACTATGCAATAGCTTAGGTGCTGAAGTTCATCTTTTCCATCTGACAGAGCAGTTACTGGCATCAGTACCTATCCTCTGATTGCTACAGGTAAAACTTGCCCATGGTAAAGCACAGAGAGAGGAGAAATGACCATCCAGTTAAAAAAAAAAAATAAAGCAAAAGTCCAGAGCGGCTGGAAGAAGGCAGCTGGGATAACATCATTTGGAAACAAACATGTACAACTGTCAAGAGGATTCGAAAACTTGTCACATGTCCTTACAAATAATTGCTGACTTGGCTTTCTGCAGCTGCTTATGCAGTTATCTGGGCAGTCATTACAGATGTATTGATTTTGTTTTTCTGAATGTCTATCTACAGCACTAAAGCTAGATGGAGATTGGCCTCGGAACAAATCCTTTGGCCTGTGCATGCTGTTTAAAGTCGTCTTCAGAATTGTTAATGCAAAGATAAAAACTTAAAAGCCAACTGTACGGATTTTTCTAGATTGAAAAGCAAATAAATACATAGTTTTATATTGATCATAGTGTAGCATCCTGTTTCCAAGAATGCCGGTTTCCAAAAGTGGATGTGGTTCTATATGCAGAAAAGAAGTATGTCATGTATTTGTTTAAAAAAAAAATAAATTCCTGAAGATAACAGTCACTTTCTTGACAGCTTGCAAAAAGGCATTTGATTCTGCTAAGTAGGGACAGGCATAGAGTTAACATGGTTTACTGTCATATCTGTCAAACTGTCACAGAAATTGGTGTGAGCTTCTGACCAGCAGCAGTTAAATGGAGTGGCTATTTTGGTGTGTTGCTTTCCAGTAAGATTCTTTATATCCATGGCTGTCAAACTCTGGTAGAAGTACAGGGATAGAGCGATGGAACCTTTATTGCATTTATAAAGAAAACAATACATAATTCTTTGGCCAGGTTTTAGAAAAGATGAAAAAGATAGTTTCTGTGGCAATTAGGAAAAAGCAGTTGTTTGCAAGGCGGTCGCAGGAACTGGTCATGTTTGAAGGACACTGGTCCTCACTGCAGCTCTGATTTCAGGAAGGATATTGTGTCATTCTGTGTACCCAGTGTACAGCACGGATTGAATGGAAAGAAAGGGTAATTTATTTCTCTCCAGGTTTATTTGAAAATGTTTTGGTTGCACTGCTAGTACCAGCTTAATTTTCAAGCAGCATCTGCAGCTGAGATGGATTAGCACACCTCCTCTATCTGTCATGGTGCTGTTCAATGTTCCCTCTTGTAACCCATAACCCATCAGCTGCCTGGAAGAGCCAGGGCTGCCAAAGCCAGCCTGGGGTGCCGAGGCTTTTGGAAGGCTCTGTAGTGGGACAGGGAGGAGTTGTAACTTCTTCCTGCAGCTTGTTGCATGGACTGTCAGTCTGTGGTGAATGGCCTCTGCTCCTCTGCCACAGCTTTCCAACCTGTCCTGCACAGAGCTGCGGGAAATGGTATTTGTATAGTGCCTTGACAATGTGATACATGTTATAGTTCAGGATATGAAATATTTGTATATTTTGGATCACTAAGAATACATTGTTGCTTTTTTCACTTCTTTTATGGATGGAAAGTTGGGGACAGAGTCTACTGTTGGTTAAGTGTCAGTTCATTAGCAATAATGAAATTATGTATGCAAATAGTGATGTGTGTGTGAGTCCATATGTAGGAATACACGCATCTAGTGCAAAACCATAGGCAAGGTACACCTTTTTCCTGCGGTGCTCCAAGTAATGACTAATAATTTTGGTACAAATAACTGTGATAGTAATAACAAAAGAACTAAGTCTAGCTGGCATAAGTCAATCTGAAACCTCCAGTTTACACTGTGGATGAAAACCCTAGACCTGTCAGTCACTGACAAGACTTTCACTATGTTTTGCTGGGTCAGGATAGCACCTTCTGTGCTTGCTTTGTTCAGACTGTAAGCAGTGTGAGGGTACTGAAGTCAGTCCCAGTCCCATAGGATTATGGAAGGGTAACATGGATGAAGTTATCAGCCTGTCCCTTTGGAGGTGAGTGAATGTTACCCCATTGGCAAGTGGGATTTGTTACTAATGGAGTGCCATAGAGCAATTTATCAAGAGCGTATTGAAAAGTAAATCAGGAGATGTAAGATGAGAACCAAAACTTGATTTCAGTCACCCAAGTAAAGCTTTTAAGTCATTATCTAGTCTCCTCAAATGTGTTTGTCCTTGAACCATACATTTTAAGGCCGTTAAGACAATATGTTTGAACCCTGCTACCCCAAATCTTGTGCTAGCACCTCTCCAGTCTAATCATTGAATTATAGTGTATGTTTAGAAAAACATCCAGCCTGCATTTAGTGTCGCTGGAGCAGTGAATCCTGGCTGGTTAATGGATTGCTGAAAACAGATCTGCCACATATTTAAGTGCTAAGCTGCCTTGGGGCTTGTTGGAATACCTGCTCTCTACTTCTTGTGCAGATATTTTTCGGTTGCTAGTTTTCAGGCTGGAGGCATCCACAGTAGGAAACACTGAAGTTTTTACATCAGGGAGGTTTTTCCTTAGTGAAAGGAATGATTTACTAAATGACAATGAATCCAACTTACAATGTACAAAGCAGTCAAAGCTTCCATTCCAGGGTAGGAACCTGGTTCACTAACACAGTGTAATACAGAGTGTTGCATACACAGATGTCTTCTCAGTCACTGGCTGCATGTACTATTCTAAACAATGCTAAATTACTCTATCGTATTCTGCAGTACAGCTTTTCTTCCTCTTTTAAAAACATGTTTACTGAAGAAGCTTTCCTTGATATTTTCCTTTGGTGATAGTTAAAAATAAACTAAATGAATCATTAGAGGACTTACGCTATTTAATAATTTCTAAAAACAAAACCACCACAAGGGAAATGAAGGGAACTAGACTGTTATTTTAATCAGATCATGCTTTGAAAGTCCTAAATATTTGGTTTACGTATACCACCGACTCCTTGAGGCAGAATTATGTGGTGGCCTGTGAATGTGAGTAGTAATTATCTGTCTGATATTAAATAGGTATTTTCAAAGTGTGATCTTTTGATGATTCCCTTTCCCCCATAAGTCCGTTAGTTTCCATGCTGAAGGGGACACATGCCTCGGCAAAAAGGAACAGGGTGTAGCATGCTTGGTCTGAGGTATTTATTCAAACTTTGTGTGCAGTAACTGTATGAGAATTCATTAATGATTACTCATGTTCTCTTTAAATAAATAAGGTGGTGACTTTCAAGAAATTATATTACATGAGTCACAAAGTTGTTATTTCTTTCACAGTACATGGCTAAATTCAGCGCAGAACAGAAAATATAAAAAGTAGCTGTAGGTAAAAAGTAATGAAGAATTAAGGCCATATTCTGAAAATGTGTAATTGAAATCATTGACTGTGCAGCATAAGTAGAGCGTAAGTCATGGTGAATGAAGTCACATCTGCCCCAGCACAGTTAGGCATTGCTGGTAAAGAAATATTTCCATTCTTGTACAGCAGAATTTGATTGGACTTTCAATAAGAAAATAATATGAAGAAACAAATGAAAATAAGACAAATTCCTATTCTCGATGAGTAAACACCTGCCCACAGTAACACTCTGTGATTTGTCTCAGTTTATGTCCACAGGCAAGGGCAATTGAAGAGAACTTTTTGATGGAGAGATCTCAAAGCAGACTATAAGTTTTCAAGGCAAACTCTCTCTTCAACACTCAGCAGATATTTTATACTCTTCCATGTTGCAAATTCAGTTTTGATCTTTTATGTGTAGCATTACCTGTGTGCCACCTGTGTGTGGTTTGAGCAAGCATTAGATGTACAGATGCATTTTTCTATCTATAGTCATCCCTTTGGAGCTATTTCAACATGTTTAATTCTTCTGTTTTCTAAGCATGAGTGCAGTTTGTGGAGAGTGTTACAGAGGGATGCAAGTGACTTGGCAAAAAAATTGTCCATTTTAGGTTATTTGAAATTTCAACTATTAACGTAAAACAAGCTGTAATACAGTCCCATACGCAATAGGAGAACTTGGAAGTTAATGTAAGTGAAAATGTTGCAGTCATAATCTGCATTAAAAAAGCCCAGATCTCATTCTGGATATGCACTCAGGTATGGAGTACCTTTCCATCACTGGAGATGGAAAGCAGCACACAATTATATAATTAAAGACTGTGGTTTTGTTCAGACATACAAGAGGACAGAATATAGTTGTTTAGGCAATATGAACTGTAGTTGTTTCCCACATTCTGGATGCTGGCCACTTCACCTACACATCTTTAAACCTCATTGTCTGAACCCAGGAAAGTAAAAGATTAACCAACAAGATTCAGCCTTGGTGGTAATGATACAAACAGCCTCACTTAGGTCATCTCTGACCAGTGCCAGTGACCTACTGCCTCTTGAGCCTGTGGGGTAACTCATGGCAGTAGCAGTTGTAATTCCCATTCAAACCCTAGTGCGTCCACTTGCAATGGCCCCGTCTCTGCACCCCAGACCAGGCCCACAGAAGAGGACAGGTCTGAGGCCAGGGAGGCCCGAGGCACTGGGAGGAACATCCTCAGCTGCAGAGCTGCCTTCCAGATCTCAGCTGGCCTGTCGCCCTCTCCAGCATCAGGCACGTTGGGCAGGTGGCTGCTCACAGCAGAGGGGTCTTTGGGTCACTAAGCCCATGAATACTGTTTTTCCTATGGTATCTGAAGGACCATTAGGAACTGAGACCTTGCATCACATGAAGGTTCATCTTTCTTTCCTCACTCTCTTTCCTTAAGCTCTTAGCCCTAAACTTGGAGAAACTAGAGGTTTTCAATTAAATTCAAGGATTTCTCTGAAAATATTTTTTTTCTAAACTTGTGCTCTGAAATGGTTGAAGTATTTGTGTTAAACTTTCACACAAAAAATGTAAACATCCTAAGGTGTATTTATAAATGCAAAGCGCCCTGAGGTGTGGGTTTAAAAAAAATAAAAATTAAATAGTTGTGCAAAAGATTGCAGTCCAGCTAATTAAAGTTTAAAATTGTTATGCTTCATAGACAAGAGGACATTTTGAACGGGAGAAACCTTCACTGGAGCCACTACCTGGCAAAGAGGTTCAAAAGCTGAAATTACCAAGAAATACCTGTGTGGTATGTCTCCAGAAATGGCCTGTGTGGTACTGGAGATAGGACTCGGTGATGATAGTGGTTCCTTCTGGCCCTATAATGTCCCAGTCACTGAGCGTCAGTGACACGGTGAGAGATGTAGGCTGGACACCAAGAAATAAGCTTTGGCTCTTCTTTTACGTTAGGGGACTTTTGCTCTTGATTTCACTGGAAGCAGGATTTCAGCCAAAGTGAAATCTTAACTGGAGACATTTTTGTTATGAAATTGTTTGTGGCTAAATGAACAGCTGTAGCTGTGTTATATATCTTCTGTATTGATCACTGAGGAGATTTTTAATTTTCACATTAGCCCTATTGTATAATTAGAGCCAGTAATGTTAAAGACATCTAAGCCAATAAATGCAAGATGTGTGCTCACTAAATGAGTCATTAGAGTAATAATAATTGTATTTTTTTTAGTTTAAATTTAGAAGTGGTAAGTCACGGGTATATAAAATGCTGCATAACAGAAGTAAAATAGAAATTACTCACAAAAATGGATTAATTAAGAAAATCTGTATATAGCACTTTTGTTACTGGGAGACTGTTATGTCTGTATTTATACATAAATCCTTGAAAATAAAGTGCAGTATTTGTACCATGAGGACTGTAAGTGTTAATTAAAAAAATCTGCAGTTTTAGATTCCAGACGGATACTATTTTTCTCTCGAGGCAATAGATCCTTATGGACTTTTCATTTTGATTCAAATGCAAGCGATGAGGTCATGGATAGCATCTTAGCCATAGTAATTGTTTTTCTCTTTCTCATATCATGCAATATTCTCAGGCTTTAGTTGCACTTAAACAATTATATGAGCTGTTTCATATAGAGCGTCACATATTTAGAATAGTGCCTTAGCCTCTGATGGAGAGGACTGAAAAAACAGATGTCTTGTAGTTAAGTTATTAGTTTATTAAACAATTGTCCGTAGTTGAGTTTGTTACACCTTGTAAAGCCACTTTTGAGGCTAAAATGCTGGATTATATGGTCTCTGGGCTTGATCCTGTATATGCTAGTTGTGTCATTTCTTATTTATACTTGTTTTACAGGTATTTGAATTTGAGCAAGTCAGTAAACCCTCGTCTTCATGCCTTGTAAAAGTCTCATGTGTTGCTTAACTTGCAGAGTTTCCCCTTCCAGGTTCAGTTCAACAGGTCAGCTGAGCAAATCATCAAAATGCTAATTGTACACCATAGTGCAATGGGGGAGAGGAGGGCTTGGGCACCTTGAGCTGGGCTATTCAGAAGCTATTGAAGAGCAGATAACATGATTCAGAGAACTTGGGAGCATTATGTGTTAGCTGAAAAGAATGTGCATGACTCAGTCTGAAAACATCTTGTGGCTTTTCATCTCTCATATGTTAGAGGGCTGAGGAGGTTAATTCTGCTGGGAGAAGAAAATCACTCCATAGCCCTTCAGACTGCATGGGGTTTTGGCTAACAGACACTTGCAGATGAGCAAAAGTTTCTGTCCTTGTGATAAGTTAGGTAAACTTGGAGAAATAACGGTTTAAAATATGGGCTGTGGTACGTCTTAAGTAAATACCATCTGCCAAGCATGGAATATGCCTTGCTGGAACGTACCAGACGTTTTGCTTTCCACTCAAAGTCCTTTGCCAAAGAAGGACTCAGTCCTGCAGCTTACTCAGATGAATCCTCCTCTATACTAAAGGAGCAAAAGAATAAATCCTAATAATGTCAACTGGTATTGTTTTAATGAGCTAGATATTACAGGCCTTTGGCAATAGGATTGTGGTTGGAGGAAGGTCTGTTTGTGTGAGCAGAGTTTTCAGGATTTGGAAGCAAAATCTGTATGTATTTATTGTTGTCTCTCTCATTTAGTCCTAATGGCCTAAAGGGTATCTGACTTTTTTCCCCCTTAATGTGTCACCAGTGTCTTTCATGGTTTGTTTATTTTATTGATTGTGCCGTGCTTATTTGTAATTCTCCATCACTTGAGTGGTTTAGGAGTGGTGTAGTGGTTTAGGAAAAAAGGCAGTAAGTTCAAAATGGAATCTCTAATTCAATTTGAGCTTTTATCCTCTTTAGTCACACGCATGCATCCGCCAGCATCCCCTACCCCCAAGCCTGCCATTTTCTGGGGGATTTCTCAGCTTCCTTCTTGAAATCGCATTTGCAGGAAAATACAACACCCTCTCATTAAGGAAAGGCATTTCCTTAAAGGCTGCAGTACAGCTTTTACTGCCGACTGTGTCCAGAAGCAAGGATGATGGTACAGCTTTTACTCTTCTCTAACACTTCTCTGCAAGGCAGCTGCTGCTTCTGCAACCCCCCCCAGCAAACGCTGAACCCTGTGGTTTTTCTCTAGATCTCTAACAACTCTTTCCCCTTCCTTATTACATGCATCCTTTGGGCCACCACTTCAATGTGCATTATCCACATTATCCAGAAGCTCCTGCCTGCTGATGTTTACACATCATGTTCCTGTGTTGGTTCTAGGCTTACGGCAGTAAAATGTCTCTCTGAGTCTGAGTGGGCATGACTGCATTGCTAAATAAAAGGGATGGGTGGTGAGTTGGAGGACTCCCTGCTCTGCTGCGCAGGTGACTCCCTGGCTCCATTTTGGCCTTCTCCAGCTAGCTCAACCCAGAGCAAGTTTATGGGAGAGAGGACTAGTCCTGGGTACTGCAGACATGAACTGAGCAGTGCCACTTGAGCAAAAAACAAGAATCAGGCTGTCTTTCATTTAGCAGTGTAAATGTAACCACTGCTGCCACTGCCACAGAAAATGCAAAGTTAGCAGAAACCTTGCTTCACAGGTCTAAAGATCTAGCATTAAGTTTCTGCAGTATTCAACCCCAAAAGGAAAACATTTATTGCTCTAATACAATTATTAATTTGTGAAATTTCCAAAGTACAGAAAAGTAAATGTATCTTATCATCACCTGCCTTTCCATTAGTACATAAATGCAGAAGTAAATTGTGTTAAAAAGCCGACGGCTTAAGTCTTTTTCATTATTTCATACTCTGGAGCAGACAGTTCACATTAGCTAACCACAACCCCATTCTTCTTTTGAAATCAATATCCCAAATTTGTGTAGAATCAGAACCTTCAAAGACTCCTCCAAATAATTAGATCTTGTCCCAATGACTGCAGCACTGTCAAGCATCCTTCCAAAGGACCTAAGATTTGAAAAGGCACCAAAGATGTAAGATGACTCTAGATTTGAGAAGGAAGAAGTGTCTCTGTCAATGCTTGGATGGCATGAGCACAGGACTCGTGTGAAAGGCACAGTCCTTTTGCATCCTTTTAGCTTCAGGAAGTGGCAGAACAATTAGTTTTTCCTAGTCTGCAACTGGTATGGGAGTGGGAGTCTGGACAGGACAAGACTCTCAGAGCTGCACAATGTGCCTTTTTCATAATATATTTGGCAAACGCTAATGTTCTGTGGGATGAATCTAAGTTTTGTGTCTTTAATTGCATCTGATGGCAGCAGCTGAATATCTAATCATTTTGTAAGTTCAAAGATAATGGCTTTCCCTTCCTGCAAACATTTATCTGAGGGGAATAATGTAAAATCCAAAAGTTAATGCTTGGCACAGACGGTGAGGCAGTAAGTCCTTGGCTTTTTATTTTTTTCCTTTTTCTTTTCATTTTTACAGCTATATTTATAAATATTTCTGAGGACTTTTTAAAACTACCATTTTGACAGTGTCACTTCATTAACAGTGTGGTGGTCTGGTTAGGTCTTATCCAGAGCTAAAAGGAATTTTGTTTCTTTTAAATTCAGCAAGCATCAGACTGTATCTGTTTTAAAAGCCCTTTCCAAATTAACAGGCTGAGATATTCAGAATACTTTGTCCAAAACCACTTTATCATTCAAACTGCTGATTCTGCATTAAAACTAGATACCCTTGCCAAAACCTGAGGCACTGCAGCAAAAGCTGCGTTTCATACCGCTGCCTGAGTGATGTAGCCTGGTCAAATAACACCAATGCTGATTCATGGCCAGGATTTTACATCATTATCCAGCACTTCACACCAAAAGCCAAAGTTCTCTTCATCCCACCGATGGCTGTTCAGACACTGCGTGAGCAGTACTACCGAAGGAAATGTGTGGCTGCCATTCATCTCTGAGATACTTCAGGCCATCCCTCCCCAGCAGCTCACGGCCCTATGTCCTCATCCACAGGCGCTGGTGGGAGGCGACGGGGTGCCTTTGCACTTGCACAGGGGGCATGAGGTTTTGTCTGTTCAGACCAAGAATGATCTATTCACCAGCAGCTTCTGAAAGAAGGAAAAAATTTCCGGTGACATTTTAATTTTCTTTTATGTGGAGCTATTTTTAGATGGTGCTGCTGCCAGTCATGTCAAACACTTTGTGTCTTTTGAGTTTTCGCTGAACTTCATAATAAGCATTTCAGCTTGCTGGCACATAATGGCAGTGTTATTTGCTGAAAGTCTTATTATTTCGAGTGGCCTCTTATCTTAAGATCAATTCATTAGTTCTGGCCTCTGAAGTTTAAGAGGAAACAATTGCAATTGCTAAAAAAAGATCTAAATTAAAGTTTTTTACTCTAATATTGGGTTCTGAAAGTCTATTTTAAGACTGACAAAGCAGATAACTCGTATTTCAAGGCTGTAATCTGGCTTCTGACATGCACAGCTCAGCTGTTAAGATGGGTGAGAGAACTGGACTATTGTTGAGGGAAATTTAGGACCTTTTCCATTTTTAGGATTATCTTTTTAATCTGAGGGTGCAAACCACTTTGCACCTTAGCTGCTCACAGAAAGCCAACACCAATGAGAGCTGTGGGGAGGGGTCATTTACATTCCTGTTAGCCCTGTTGTACACTGCTACCTCCCACAGTCACTAGTCCAGGGACCACTCCTGACACAGGAGGTGGCCTAGAGCTCAGCACATGTCCCAAAACCTACCTGTGAAGCACTGCTGTGGCTTCATCACTGCTGATAGCCAGGCTTGCTGGGGAATGGACCTCAGGTGCACTGGACATGAGACATCAGGTAGCCACATATGAGAGCAGGGTAAGATCGTGTCAGCTGAGTGGACTATGGTGTAGAGGCTGGGCAGCCAGTTTGCCTGGTTTTATCTGTCTATCTGTTGATCTTTGTATAGATATTTTAATAGGTATTTGTATATATATTTATATCATAAGACTAAAACTTAGATTTCTGAGGGCACTAGGCACTTTAGGTACAAAGATTTAAACAATTCACTGTTGCCGGAAATTGCAATGACCCAGAATTTTCTCATCTGCCGAAAGTGCAGGGAACACTGCTCACTACCAGACCCAGAAATCTGCCCTCACCTTTCTGCAGAATATCCTGCCAGCTCTCGGAGGTGTGAAACAAATACAATCCTGTAGTCATTAAACTGATTTATGTAGAAATTAAGATTTCAAAAAGTGTAGATCAATAGTTTTGCCCCATGCAATTATCATTTCACCATCCTGCTTTGCTTGATTCTGACAGTATTCCTGTCTGCACTTTGCTGGCACCGTGGGAGCTGGTCTCCAGAAAGCTTCATTCATTAGCCCTCTGATAGCCTCCAGTTAGGACCACTGCCCTAAGTTGCTCAACACATCCTCACCTGGACTGACTCTATAAACAGCAGCCTGCAAAATGTGTGAAATGGAAAAAAGGAGTGCATATTACTTTACCATAGCCCAGATTTGGGAATGTTTTCTACTTCCTTGACCATAATGGTATTTTGGACTAGTCATGCCCTAACATCAGAGGCTCTGATTCAAATCAGTTATTTTTTCGTAACTAAGCATACACAGGTTATTCAAGAAACTATTCACTTACTTGACTTTAACCAAGTAATTATGTGTTGATCAGAAATGACTCAGACCTTTGAAGCTGCATTGTTCTAGAAAGTTGTGTCTCAGACACAACTCTTTGTGGAGTCTTCTGTGGACTTTGGTTAAGAAAAAGTCTGCATTGCTCTCGGACTCTCCTTGGGAGTAGGGCCTAAAGTTGTTGTACAGGCAGGACGACAGTCTTCAGCAGCCACTGTGTATGAAGTTATGTGAGAACTAGGGGAAAACTGCAGTCTGAAATCCTGGAAATAGCCCATCTTAAGGCTTTAATGAGGAGCAATATAAAGCTACTGGCATTTTCATGGTAGCTCTACAGAGCCATTTACTCCCAACACTGTCAGGGCTTTTTACAGCTCCATGGTGCCTGCTGACTGATTCTGAGAGCAGAAAGTTTTTCAGAACATACTGGTCCCAATAGATACTGTAGCTTTTAAAATACCAGCTGAATACAGATTATATAGAATTTTGAGGCTAAGGATGCAAATAGTTATGTGTATATGATTTCTTGTTCAGCAAAACATTTCTGTTATTACAATGTTTTCTCCCTCCTGAGTACCTGAAGCTGACAGTTAACAATCTTCTGGTCTAAACTATTGCTGTATAGTTTGCCTTGTGGAAAATATATGAAAAACTGGAATTGTAGAATAACTGTCTTTAGTAAATGTTCACTAGGATGGCCACAAGCCATTTAAAGTGAATCAAAAATACCCTACCCATTTTTAAAAAGTATTCCTTATTGAATATGTAGCAGCTGGAAAACTGTAGTAAGTTTTAATTATCTTCAGAAAACAAAAAAGCTCTTGCCAACACATGCTGGTTATTATCAGCAGCTGCTGTATGCTGACATACTCTTTCAGCTCTTAGGAGGCTCAGCTGTCTTAAACAATCATTGTAAAATGTAAAATAGATTTATAGTGATGATCATTTCTTGTTAGATACTTAACTACTGATGTAATTCATACTGAATTAGGTTCACGTCTTTGTTTAAGATGTAAGAAAGTTACATAAAACCACTATTAATGTTTCATCTAAGAAGTGTAAATAGCATGCAACAGCAATTTAAAATACTGAACTGTGGTGGTTTTAAAAAAATTCATAAAAAATAATCAAATTCCCTGTTGTCACAGTTTTAGCATTTGTATACATGTAAAATTTTACTTTCTGCCTTTGAGTAACAATTACTACAACTTTATCACAGTGAAAAAGATACAAATTAATTTGCTGATTTGAACAGAAATCTTTACCTTTTACATATCATCCTTCTATTAGCAGAAGTGGAGATCTTTATGGCAGTGGTTGTTGTAAAATTAGGGGCTACAATTTTGTTTACTGCATAATTTAGTAGAGTTTGTTTTTTTAATGACATTAATGTACTCTTCAGAACCTGAGACACCAAGAAATACATGCAACATTTATATTTCAGTGTCCTGTAGGAATACACATATGTATGGTAGATTCTTTTTCAATACATCTAGAACCTGCATCTTTTCCAAACTGGAAAATTTGTTATTAACTTGATTTTCTGTTACCTTATATTCTCCATGACCTCTTAATTTTGCACTGATAAAGTACGTACAAAAGGTGTCAGGAAATCTGTAAAGTATTTTGTTTAGTCATTGCCAGCAAGGCAATTTTAGACCCTTTCTTGTTGTCATGAGTGATTGACTGAGATTTGACAGATTCTATTCTGAAGGTTAACCTGGAGGGAAGCGTTACATTGAGCAGACTGGACTCTTGACATTTGAAGGAGTTCTTCAATATGAGTGAAAAATATGCATGAGATTCCACATAGTTGTATTTTACTGACATGATTATTGATTTTTGGATTTGAGTTTTCACACAATCAGTTCTTTAAACAAATTACAATCTACGGAAATACAGTTTAAATTTTAGTTTTAAGTAGGACTTAGGTGACATTCGCTCCTAGAAAACAGGCAGTATATGTATGGTTACATACATTCACACCAGCTATGTCAGGGACATTTTTGTTCACTGTCTCAGAGACCCAGAGTTCAGATCCCAGCAAAGAAAAACACTGTGCTGAAACAAAATGGCTCTAGTTTGCAGACAAATAATCGTAATTTTTTTTTCCATTTTACCTAATTGGGTTTGCAGTGCTGCAACTTGTTTCCAATGCCTTTCATCCTACAGCAGCATACCTCTAAAAAGAATCTGGCTCCTCTTTTCTGTTAAGTAGATGAAGCCATCAATAAGCTCTCCTAGCCTGAGCCTTTTCTTCTTAAGGTTGAACAAACCCAGCTCTACCAGTCTTTCCTCCTATGTCAAGTGCTTTAGCCCTTTGACCATGTTGATGATGCCCTTCAGGGCTTGCTCTGGTATGCCTGTGACTTTCTTGTGCTGAGGAATCCCAAACGGAACAGAGTAGTCCCACAGGTTTGGATTAGAGAGAAACAATCACTTCCCTTATCTGCTGGCTACATCCTTAGCCCAGTATGAGAGTGACCTCCTTGACCACAAGGGCACACTGCCTATTCATGTTCGAATTGTCGTCCAACAGGATCCTGGGGTTCTCTTCTTCAAGGGCTGTCCCTGTCCAGTTAGCCCCAGCGTGCCTTATGCAGGGGGTTATTCCATACAGCTGCAGGACTTTACATTTACCCATGTTGAACGGTATGAAAATCCTGTCAGCCAATTTCTCCAGCCTTGACAGGTCACTTTCAAGAACAGCCCTCCAGCATATCAACCACTTCTTCACAGTTTGGTATCATCCACAAACTTGCCGAGAGTCTACTTTATTCCACCATCCTGGTTGTTAATAAAGTTGTTAAACAGTGTCAGTTCTGTATCAATCCCTGAAGGATGCCACTAGTAAGCAACTACCAGTTGGACTTTGTACTGCTGATCACAAACTGTGAGACTAGTGGTCCAGCCAGTTGTCACCCCCATTATCTATCATTCACTTACCTGGTTTGGCTATAAGGGTGCTATGGGAGCCCAAGTCAAGGATACACCTGCTTGTTCTGTCTCCTTCCCTAATAACCACCAGAGAACAGCACGTTGGTTATGGTGTACTTAACACCATGTCTGTGAATGACCCAAGTTCAAGGTCTTGCCCACATTCCTTTAGCATAAACAGTGGTAAACATCTCTGACTTGTAACACTTGTCCTCTTCAGTTTTATATAAATTAATAACTATATGTCAGCACAGATAATTGAACCAGTACTTCTGACTTCACTGATCAGTCCCATAAGCACTATGCTGCAAAGTCAGTCTGTCGACCTTCCAGTTCTGTAAGGTACTCCATATTGTATCCATAATTCATTGAATGAAACTTAACCTGCAGTTCCTTTGCAGTCTTTAAATAGGAAAATATGATAAAAGCAGAGAAAAATAAATTGACTCTGCAACCTTGTTTAGTTGTGATTTGTCTCAGTAAGATGTTGATGTGTATTCAGTCAAGTCCAATGAACTGATGCCATTTGAATTAAATTGTTTTATACCAGCCTGAGGAGGTGCAGATTAGTTTAAGAAAATATGGGGCAAAGGAGAGATAACAGGGCAAGATATCAGGGGAGCGGCAGGTCCGTTCCACCCTTCCCAGTATCGTTACTTCTTGTGTACAGCATGAGGTGGGGCCGTGCCAGCAGAGCAGCTGAAGAAGCCACAACTAAGATCAAATATAAAGCAAAGGTGGGGTAGGGAGACACACAAGGTAGGTCACTGCTGTCACTACTGCAGGAGATAGGGGAGTCCACTAAAAATATCCAGGGCTGCTGAATCAGAAATTGTTTTTCACCCTGACTTCTGAGTCTTAATCTTGCTAGTGGCAATGGAGAGTGGAATTTAAACTGCCATTACCTATCCAGGATTACAAATATGACTCAGGTAAATGAGGGCAAGTACATGCAGGTCTGCTGCAGGGATGTACACAAAAGAAAATGGATCTGCACAGGTTTTTATTCCTATGAAAACATAAGAGTTTGGAGCTATAAATAGGCATCTAGCTATTGTTATCTACCTTTTTTAAATATCCTTTGCCCCAATTCCTATCACTAGAGGAAAAAGAAAAATCCTAGATTACAAATGCATATTAAAAATGGCTTATTCTTTCCACCAAACATTTAAAAGGCCGTCACAGATTTTTTTTTTATGATCAGGGTAATTGGTCTGGAGGAACTAGCTTAGCCAGATACAGTTTTACTGGTTTTCACTATTTATGGCTTTAATAATAAAGTTAGTCACTCTTAAAAAAAGCAAAGAAACTCTTAAGTACTGGCTTAGAGGATTTTGACCTAAAAAAGCCTGAATGCCTTTAGATTATAAGAAGTCTGTAATTCTGCATCTAGAAAACGTAGAAAACCTTACTAGAGTCTCCTCTTAATTGGAATGTTTTGTACCACATAAAAAAATAGAAACAGATCCCACTGGCTAGCAGAAATAATTAAGCTTTTTATTCTAAATGGTGCTGTGTGTTTTCAAAGTAAAGTGTGACTTTAAAGATGTATTTTTTGACCCTCCCCAGCCCTCCTCCCCAGACCATTTGAAAATGTTGAGGTAAGCAGAAGTGACAGGTGTTGGTGTTCAGCTCCCTTTGAAAACCCTGGTAGCAGCTCTGTAATGTGGGATCTGTAGCTGTTCTTGGAATTGAAGATCAGAAGACGGACACAGCAGAAGACAAAGCTCAGAGATTTTGATGAAGGATAAATGGTAGTAGAGCAGTGAAGGCAGAGCTACAATTCCAGATTCCCCAGTGCTGTGTTCAAGTACACTACATCACACTGCCCTTTCAGAATAGAAGAACATTCAAAAGGCATACATTAAAATAATACCATTTGGTATTATTGGTGTTAATACCAATATGGGACATTTCACCTGCAGCTCTTTCCAAAGGAACTGGCAAAGATACTGGCAGCAGCAAGGTGGCAGATGTGGCAGCTGTTGGGTGCATAGTATCTCTGCACATCAGTACAGTACCAGTCAGGGTGGCTCCAGCTGGCCTGGAGCACCCTGGGGGCAGTCCCTGACCTTTTATAAAACTACAGCACACAACATCTTTATCTTTTACCTGAACTGAAACCATAGCCAAAATTGTCTCCATTAAAGATCTGAATGAAGCTTCCTGTACTGACAGAAATATTAGTAATGGATTTCAGACTCACAGTGAGCAGGGAAAGGGCTGGGGCTTGTTCCTCCAGCATTGCTTGTGACCTCGGTGCTGGTCTGGAGAATTGAGCAGCTTGCTGCTCAGCCCCCTGCGTTGGGCAGTGTCAGACACTGGAACAGGTTGCCCAGGGGAGTTGTGGATGCTCCATCCCTGGAGGTGTTCAAGACCAGGTTGGATGGGGC
>JAVSBS010011213.1:0-31799 GCA_033124195.1 Coracias cyanogaster
ACTGGTTTTGTATATATTTGTATATATTCCATTTTATTATTATTATCTTCATTAAAGCTGTTTTAGTTTTCTAATCCAGAAGTTTCTCTCTCGTTCCCTTTCTCTCCCATTTGGTAGGGGAAGCAGGCCAACAGCAATCCACCAGTCCCTCTCCCTAATCCCATCCACCAGTCTCTCTCCTTTATCCCCTTTCTCTTCCCGTTTTTGGAGGGAAAGAGGGGATAACAGACAATGCCTATTATAGGTCTAGCAGGGTGACCCTAACCCTCGACAACCACATGCATCCCAAGGACAATCTTGAAAGAACAAGAAAAGGAGGGGAGCAAAGCAAGACCCTTGCAGGAGGTTGTCCCAGCACAGGGGTGCTCCAGTGCCAGCAGCCACCTGGCACTGCTCAGGGGCTGCTTGCAGCCTCAGGGTCCAAGGCTGGGGCATCCTGTCTGTCCCTGTCCCACTGTGCCCTGGAGCAGCAAAAGGAAGGAGGGATTAGTTGTTAAGTCCTCTTGCAGGGCTTCTTGCTACAGCTTGTCACCTCCCGAGTGCTTTTGTGCCACATGATTATTCCTGTGAAACCAAAATCTGTTTATTTGGTTTTAGGGTTTTGCAGCCTGGCCCACACCCTAACATCTGAAAAGGTTTACCAACAATTCCACCTCCACCTTTTTCCTGCTCTTTTGAACCCAACTGTGATGAGTATTGCACCGAAAATGTGGTCTGTGTTTCAAAAGGATCATTATAATCCCAAGTCCCTGTGCTTTCTCATCATACTTAGCTAGGAAACAAATGATTGTGATGAAAAGAGAGAATCTGGTGAGCTGCCAGTATTTCTGACAATTAGAAGAGCAATATAAAGCCATACAACCACAAAGGTTTCTACAGGGCACAATGTAAAAGATTTGCTACAAACCAACCACAGCTCTGCAATGATCTGCCTAAGTAATTATCTGATCATTGCTTAACACCTTTGTATCAAATGATAAGTTCAATAAGGCAATTTATTTAAAAGAGCAAATCAATATTTTTCTGTATAGTTTCTGCTGATCCTGCATCTTTAAGCATTCTGGGAACTACCCTGAGTAACACAGCAGCTTAAGCTTCATGTTATTACTATACCACCCTTTCAGCTGTCTTTAGCAATATTTTTTTAGTTTTTAAATAGCTGGGACTGAATTGGGTTGGAAAAGAAAGGTGTGGACAGCCAGTGAAGTTCAGCCAAAGTGGATGTGAACAGTGTTTAAAAAATAGGTTTTGTTTTATGCTTGGCCCTGACCACATGCTGAAGGAAGGGAGGGAGGTTACCTGGGCTCTAGAGGCTTACACCATGCCATCCGTCAAACTATATTGTAAACAGCTTCCAGCACAGCCAGACTTAAATCATACTACTTCTACTTTTGATATGAAGTTAAAAGCCTGGGGTAGACAGGCTTAGCTTTCAACCTATCTGGGGAATTGTTTGGATATAGGTACTTAGGGCACTGCAACCCAAAGAGGTATGTATCTGAGAAGATAAGGAGAATAGATTTAGTATCTCTTCATTCAGCAGATGAAGACATAAATTACAGCACACCTCAGAGAAAGGACTATTGATTCTACCTACTTAGCATGGTTTGTGATGAGCACTCAGATCATCTAGGTGTTTTTTTGCAAACATTATCTCTTAATGGACTTGCTCCTAACAGTCGTAATTCTGTTAGACAAGTACATATAAGGATCAGACTGACTCCATACTAGAAAATAGTTTGGAGGGTTATTTTTGCTTGAACCAGGAGTAAACTGGAACCATTGCTGTGAAGTGTTTGTAGAGCCTAGGCTGGGCTTGATTTTTTTTTTTTTAAAGCCTTTCAGCTCCCTAGGAAAAACCAAACTGGAAATTCATATAAACAAGCTAAAAGAAGGACTGTGTCAGCGAGATTCTACACAAACAGGAAATATTTGTGTTTATGTCAAAGTTTGCTGTCACTTATGTTTTACCAGAGTAAAATGCTGTAAATGGTGTCTTAGAAATCCTAGAGCTGTAATTCTGGGTGAGGAATTTTATGCTGAGCAAAGCAAGCAAGGCAACACATTTAAAAACCCAACATATTAATAGTTCATTTATTTAAACCAAAGTTTCTTCTACCATATGGCAGTTAACAAGAGAGATTAAAACAAAACAGATAAAAATGAATCATAAGTAACATAGAACTTTGCAGAGATATACTCTTGCTGAAAAAGGGATCTGGCCTTTATACCTGTTAACAAATCTCCTACAAGGCAAAGGAAGTTATAAACCATAATATCGCTCCATTTTACACAAGCACTCTCTCTCTCACACACACACACACACACACAAAATTAATAGGAAATTACATCAAGTCATTGAGCACAAACCTAATTCCAGAGTATCCAACGGTTCACAGAGTGACATGGTTTTATGAGCCTTGACAACGTGAGAAGTGGAATCCAGCTCTGCACCTATAAACTACCAGCCCTGGTAGATGGGGGAGCTCCTGGTTAATCTGTCATCACCGCTAGTGTTACCTTCAGACAACATGCTTATAGCATCATCCGTCTGCTGGCTGTCAGTTGTTGTTACTTTCTTTGAATCATGGGCGTTGCCTTGGTAGTTCACTGGTGAGGGATAGGCATTTTCGCCCACAGTCGATGAGGACATTGACTCCCACGGTATTTCTCTTTTTCGCCATTTCAGGTCCACTCTCCATCCCGTCCAGCCATAGAAAGCTAATGTGAAGAGGAAGCCTTGCATGGGGTTAAGAACCCCCTAGGAAAGAGAAGTGCAACAGGAGTTACACCAGTAAGGCTCCATTTTGAACTCCAGCAGAGCACTTTGCATGCATTAACAACTTTGCTTTCATTGAAAAATGACCATCTTTATAATATGCTATGCATGCAAATAGAAACATGTTTTTTTCCACTGCAGACACAAACAAATTGAGGTGAATTGCCACAACCAGTTGTGACCAATTGTTGAGGCCATCCCAGTGAACAGTAAGCACTAAATGGTTTTCTAGCATGAATTTTAGCTGGTCAATCCCATGGTGTATTTTTAACTTTCTCCACAAGCTCTAGACATTTTTATTCACAAAATAAAATACTATATTTTTCACTAGAAGCCAAGTCAAATATATGAAACAAGACACTAGCACAGTTAAGTTTTTTAAAATAGCAGGAATTGATCTGTCTGGAATCACTGCACATTCCTGAGCCAGTGAAAATGTCCATCAAAGTGGGATGGCAAAACAGGAGAGACACTGAAAAAGAAATTCCCAAGTGAATTGCAAAAAAAATTGTCTCTTTTCCTAGTGCCGTGGGATGTTTGACAAGTAAACGGCTTCAGCTGTTTCCATTTTTCTCATGAGAAAAGAGCAAATTATTTTCACAGCCAATTTAAAAAATAGCTCAGCTCCCAGACCTGACCTCTTGCTCTCTGGGTGAGCAAGAACAAGGTTCCTGATACATGAATGTGTTCATTCCCTGTCAGAGGAAGAGGTTGTATCAAGTCATTGCATCACTTAACCCTTCAATAAAAAATTGCTCAAGGGCTTAACTACATAAAGCATGCTCAGGCCTTACAGGTACTTAACAGGTCCAGAATAAACTCTTTTGGAAAAGAAATCTATAATATCACCTTTGAAAAATCCCTTGTCAAATATTCCAATAGGAGGAAAGTGGGTAGGATACAGTGAGAGGCCACCACCTTAGAACTATTTGTATTGCTTTCAAGATTTTTCATGTATTTGTTCCCAATAATTATCCACATGTCATGATACAAGATGTAATTACTCCTCACAACAAAGAAAACCCTAGTTACAAACAGTATTACCAGAAAAACGCGTATTTTATTGGGGAACCTTCACAGATTGTGAGCTAAAGCTTTGTAGTTTGCATTATGGTAGAGGTTAGTAAGGTTAGACTAGGCATTATGACCTGGTCTGTTCTGGATCTTAAAATGGGTAGCAACCACTCACAGAGAGAATGCGTACTTGGGTAAAAGGGAGAAAAAGTTGGCCTTTGGTACATTTTTGGCAGTTTGTATGTGAAAAGCACTCTCAATGACCATTCCTTCCTCCCTCTTGCTTTCTGCTTCTCTTCATCGATTTTCAGGGTGTTTATATCCCCAAATCATAAACTACCCACAACACTGGTGCCATTCTACCAGTCTTATAAAAGTGATTTCTAAGGCTAAGTAATGTCTCGGCTTTACCCACCATTATAATCCATGTGATCAGTGCAGCACTTCTGATGTTTTTCAGGGGCATTTCATTGATATCTGGCTGCATTTCGAGATAGAACAAAAGGCTCTCATTGATGATATTGGATGACCAGCTGTTGCAGGAGTAAAGAACAACATAGTTATATACATAAGTATATGTAAAACATGCTTTACCAACAAATTACACAAATCAGGGTTACTAATAAGGAGAGTGAGGTTTTTTTATGTTAAGTCTTGATCCGAAGGGACCAGTAGGTCTCTGAGATCATGATCAAAAAACAGATACTTACCTAGGAGCCCAGGCCTAGACAAAGTAACCAATGTAACAACAACAACAAAAGAAAATTAACCTGATCATCTGAGCCAGCTGCAGAATCACCAGAAAATTATCAGGGAACCTTCTGGTAATTCTGTTAAATTGCAAGACAAAATTGAGATGATAAACAACCATGATCCATAATGGGAACATCATGCATGCTGACTTCTTTTGCTTGTGTCTTAGAAGGATAGTGCTCGCAGGTAAGGAAACAAAATATATGCATGTGTTGTAAAAGGCCACAGAAACTCCAGCTGGAGTTAGAATTTTAGGGTTAGATTACAGCAGGTTTTCAAAATGTCTATAAAAAAACTACAAAGCAAAAAAAAAGTTGATTTTAAAACCCTTGAAAATGCCATAAAAGTTTTGGAATTAAGGTAATTTCTGTTTCCAAAGAGGGATAAGCATAATTAAGCCTCATCTATGAAAGAAACTGAGAATATTCTACACTAAATAAAGGTTACAGCAAATGGCTGTAACTTCTTAGGACATCTAGACAGTCAGACCAGTGTTTCTTTATAGTTCTACTGCAGCTTCAGAAAGGAAACCATCAGCATCCATGTAATACTTTCTAAAAGGGTTTATACACATCCTTCCTGCAATTATATTTTTATCACAGTGTAAAACCTCCTGTTCTCCCCTCCCAAATCTGCAGGCATCTCTTCTACCCTGTGTTGCCCCAACCTGCTGTCTTTGCCTAGCTCATCTCATTTGAGATGAGGGAATCTTTCTTAAGCTTCTGAGATGGGACTGCCTCAGTCTTTCCCTACAGTAACCTTTGAGAGATTTTTTTACACTCTAAAGCTTAGATTTATTAGGAGAACAAAATCCAAAACTAAAGCTGTGACTAATTTTTTTAATCAGGAAAACCCAGAATGAGGCAGAATGGAAACAAACAAATGCCACCACTGTGTCCTTGGGGAACTGGTCCTTTATTTCATGCTCGCTCCCAGACCAGCAAGCTGGCCACCATTCCTGAGGTTGCAATGCACTTCTGTGGTGCCTCTGGCCTCTTTCTTTCTACAGCCCTGGAAGCCTGACTAAATCTCTGCTCCTCATTATTTCAGCAATTTCCAGGAAGCCATGCTGCAGGATCCTTCACTGCTGTCTCTCATCCCCTGCCCCCCTTGGCTACACCACCCTTCGCACTAGAAATCTCTCTCCCAAGGCAAGTGGTCTCTGTTATTCCCCAAGACAAGACAATCATTTCCCTCCAGAGCACACCAGTATATGGCAGCCAGGAGAAGATAAAATCCAGTCTTTCTCCCTTGTCAGCCTTCTAAAGCAATGTAACCTGCATTAATGTACCTGTGTATAGAAAAGTTAGGTAGTTGTAGAGACTGTTAAGTTTAGCCGAGTTATTTGGCTACTCCAGGACCATTTCCTTCCCCACCCAGTTGCTTGTGTTACCCATGTAGGTAGCAAACACTTCACAGCAGTGACTGCTTCTTGTCAGGTCATAGCACAGGCTCTCCTAGAGTGGATCACTTCAATGCTGTGTGATAATTGTAAGATTACAGTGAAAAACATTTTCTCCAAAAGCAGGCCCTATTTCAGCTCAGTTTTGCTGTGTGCATCCAGTACCTCCAGTTCCAGTTAACAGTCCAGAATCTTCCACACAGAATGGTGCTGCCAGAACAGAGGCGCAAGGATCTGGTGATGAGGTGTGTACCCTCCCTCCTTCCCCACTTCCCTTGTTCCCTCCTCTCCTCTCCTCCCTATTTCTTTCCTGTCCTATCCCAAAGTACTATCTTCATAGAGGAAGATGGAATAGTAAAAAAAAGATGAAATGATCAGAAATTTCACACACAATCATGTGGAAATGCCTTTTTGGGCACATAATCCTGTATTTCCAGTTGGCATCCATGCTTTTTTCACACATTTGGGACCTGCAGACCACAGAGGCAGCTGCATTATGTAATATGTCAGGGCCATGAAGCTAGACTTAGAAGCATATATATTGTAGGTTTCCAGTTATGGGTTCGGTGCAACAGGTTCTGAGAAATCTTTGGTACAGAAAGCTATCTATCAGCCCACAGTGCTGGGGAGCTACTGCTCCAGATGGCTTTAGCCTATGCCCGACTTTTTTTTTTTAATCTATTGTTTTTAGGGGCTACAGTTCTCCTGTTGGTTAAACATTTTTATCATTTCCTTGCAGCCTTGTGATGCTACATGACTGATTCAGCTACTCTGTGAACTAGTTTAGAACTACTCCTTCCTTAGACACCTTCCATTCCAAGCATAAAGGCAAACAGATGAAGGAACTCATCAGACTCTATGCCTGTCCCGGACCCTATCCAGCTGGGAAAAAGGCAGTTTAAAACAAAATAATGCACCTCTTACCAAATAATGAATACCAGCATAATTTTGAAGAAGCGGATCTGGATCTCTGTCCCCAAACGCCTCTCATTCTCTGTGTAAATCCCTTGTCTCCCTTTCAGTAAGGAGGCAACTGGAAAGCATACAATTATGATTATGAATATATGTGTATCTTGTTATAAGCACAGGGTTCCAGAAGATAGATGTCTGTAAACAGGGAACAAAGGCTTTGTCTCCAGCAACAGTTCAGAAGCTGGAAGGACCATCATAAAAAAAATCTCACACATAAGTAGCCTAATACTTAAGGATAAGAAGCACATTGCTCTGGTTACACTGGGACAGAATCATAAGCCTGCCATGGTCTGCAGGCCAGTAGCAGTTTCGAGTCAGCCAGGACAGCTGACCAAAGTGGGCTACAGATGTATCCCATCCCATCAATGTCATGCTCATTGTAAAGGGTGAAGTTCACTGAGAAGGGAGCCTCCTGATTGGGCTCGTCCTGACCCTGCTCCCCTTCCTTCTCCTGGCCTCAAGGACTATCTTCCCATTTATTGTGATCATCATACATTTGCTGTGCTGAATATAACTTTGTTTACTTTATACTGGCACTGGTATTAGTTTTGTTGTTTCATTAAATCCATTTTCATTTTAATCTGTGAGTCTTCGCTCCTTTTCCTGATTCCCCTTCTCTGCTGGGGAGAGGTCATTGGGTGATAGAGCAAATGCTATAGTTTAAGATCCAGGCTCAATGTAGACATACATCCATAAAGGATTCCTAAAATGATTAACATCCCACCAGCTGATTTTTCTTCTTTCAATCCCACTCAGAAAACAGTATGCTCAATATACTTTTATAACAAAAGGTAGTGCTTACAACTTCTATGTAATGTGTGATATAATTATATATTTGTTATAACATAGAATGCATTCTATCCTATTATGCACATTGATACAGCACTGGCTACACCTCTAAAACTTGAAGGTGTGATGTCAGCAAAAATAGACAGTTATGCCACAAGCTGTTCAGATATCACAAGGAATATATATAAGCACAAAAACAAATGTGTTCAGTGTGTATTTTCCTATAAAAAGAGCAATGTTGCTTTGAAAGTAAGTATTACTGCGGGATGCAGGGTAGATGGGATGAAGACTGAACTGAGAATAGACTGTCTTCTGTTGCTGTTTTTATATTTGCAATGTGTAGCTGATAAGTACGAATTCAGGTACTGCAAACATCTAGAACGTACATGTAAAGAATACATTCAATCTGCGGCTTCTTTTTCAGTCTCATTTCTTCAAAGCACTGGATAATAAATGAAATAGGAACTTCATGATCCCATCTGAATTGTATATCATTTGTTTCATGATCTCAGAACGAGGAAAGACAAAATTCTGACGACGACTTCTTTCTTTTTTCTTTTTTTTTTTTAGCTCTAGAGCTTTAGCTGCCAAGAAGTTAAATCAGCTATCAGATCTCACCAATATTATCCTTACACAGGAATACATTACATTTAAAAGTCCAGGTTGGTGCCAATACCTTGTAGAGTTAAGCATCCACTATACACTATAAAGTACTTCAAGAGTACTTTAGTAACATAGAAACAACTCTGCCAATCTGTAGTAGAGGTTTATAACAGCATAGCTTGAGTATGTCATCAGTGTGCCTCTAGAGAAAATTTCCCATCCAGATGGTATCTTAATTTCAATAAGCAATTCCCTCCCACCCTTTGCTGTATCTTTATGATTTAATTGGGAGCTATCCCGCATCAGTCATACACAGGCATGACTTTTTTCATTATTGTTATGTTGCTCAATAATACATGCTGATTCATGCTGGCCATTAGGAACATACCTGCTGATACTGTCCTTCTAAACAGGATTGGGTTGACCACCAGCACTAGCAGGAGTGGGGCATAGGTTGTGATATAATGTGGGATTGCATGCTCCAAGCCATTTTCACAGCTGAGAAGACATCATTAACAGGTTATGCTTTTTTTTTTTTTTCCACATTTGACCATGCTGCCTGTTTTATATATGTCACCTTTAACTTAAAAAAAGAAATTAAGCAAACAGATGCTAAACTTTTCATTCACAAACCTTCACCACCAGTTCACATGGGACACAAAGTTATTAACACTCACTGCCTGTGTATTTTTCTTTAATTTAAAGGGACAAACACAAAGCTGAAATTAGGAGTGGGAGAACGGTGGCTCATAGCAGAAACTATCACAGCATCTATCACTCGGCAGCATGCCTGAGTGTCTGTATTGCTGGGCATATTTAGAATCATAGAATGCGTTGGATAGAAGGGATCTCTAAAGGCCATTTAGTCCAACCCCCCCTACAATAAGCAGGGACATCTCTAGGTCAGGATGCTCAGAGCCCCTTCAAGCCTGACCTTGAATGTCTCCAGGAATGGGGCCTCCACCAGATCTCTGGGCAACCTGTTCCAACCTAAATCTACCCTTTTCTAGCTTAAAACCTTTACCCCTTGTCCTGTTGCTACAGACTCTCAAGAACAGATCCTTCCCCTGCCTTCTTATAGACCTCTTTCAGGTATTGGAAGGTTGTTAATAACAACCCCCCGGAGCCTTCTCTTCTCCAGGCTGAACAACCCCAACTCTCTCAGCCTGTCTTCATAGGAGAGGTGCTCCCGCCCTCTGATCATTTTTGTGGCCCTTCTCTGGACATGCTCCAACAGGTCCACATCCTTCTTGTGCTGGGGACTCCAGAGCTGGATGCAGTACTCCAGGTGGGGGCTCACCAGGGCAGAGTGGAGGAGCAGAATCACCTCTCTTGATCTGCTGGCCACCCTTCTTTTGATGCAGCCCAGGATTTCTTCAGAGCCCTCCAAAAGCCAGGAAGGTATTTCTAGGATCACACTGACTTAGTGGGAAACACTTATCAAGGATTGAAAAAGCCCAGCATTCGGATGTCTGTCTCTAAAGCTGACCAAAAGACACGCAAATGACCAGACCACACTCTGATTTTGCAGTCTGTTCCCAAAGCCCCACATACCTGGAGAGAGAAGGATAGTAAAGCAGTGCAATTCCCTCCACACAGAGCATCACCGCAAGGCCCCATGTCATCATGTGGTACAGCACAATCGTACTGCAAGCATCAAACAGGACAGGCAGAATTAAAGATAGTAAACTGTACACTTAGCACATTGCAACATAAAAATAAGACTCTCAATGAAACAGAGCTTTGCAGATATGGAGTGGTGCAGAGCAACACTGACAGTACATCGAACTGAGATAAGCAGGTGGGCTCCCTTCAGAAAAAGGATGAGCCAAAGCGGTTCTTAAGGCTTGAACATAGGAGTCCTGTGACCTCCAACCTGTAGGGTGGAAAGCTTTTCCCTTGTTCCCAAATCTCCAGAAGGAACCCCTACACCCTTCATATCTCTCGCTGAGAGCAAATTAGGGGATTAAAACTTAAGAAGACTTCTGTAATTTTCTGTAATTTTCAGACTATTGTTTACCTCTACAGTTGAATACTGCTCCCACCTTAGTGAGGTTCAGATCTGTGTGTGTCTCTCTGATCTTAGAATCAGGCCCAAATACATATAGTTGTTGGGTTTTTTTAACAGGTATGGGTGAAGGAGGTAGGTCGCAGTTGTTTCAGACTAGAACTATGGGACTTTACAAAAATCAAGTTTGTTCTCTACAGGCTGAAGTTAACTCAAAAATCCCCATTTTGAAAACATCTGCCAGATGAACCATTTCTCCAGAACCTGATAGGTCACTATCATCTGGGTACAGTCACATAATTCCACGTTTAGCAGTAGCAACTGAAGGTCATTTTGTCCTTCTGGCAACCAACTTAGAGACACCTTATATTTTGTGTCTGGCATTACAGTATTGTATTTTCCAAAGTGTTTAGAATCTTCTGTTATAGGCATTGCAGAAAAATGTATAGTAAATAGATACAGTTTTTCTTACGCAGACTTTACAAATTTGATTAGAAGTTTACAAAAGTTTTTGACCAAAACTATACAAATGTGATCAGAAGCTTAATAATGACAACACTACAAAGTGAGTAAAATAGAAAATCTGAGGAAAGAAATGGAGAATGCGCTATATGAAATGCAGCACTTCCCCCTTCCCACTCTTTGTTCTCAGGATAACTCGCTTCCTGCAAGAATCAGTTTCAAGTACGGAGTAGAAACAAAAGTCGCTTGCAATAAAGTTTAAACAGCCTGATCCACTCCCTATTTTTCCAAAGGTTAAATGAATTTAGTTGCATTTAAATTCCAATTGGGCAAGACCCATTCAATATCCTAGCAGTTTAAGCACTTAGCACACCAATCAGCCACATCATTACCTGGTAATTGTGTGAACAGATGTTTGTACAAGCTTCACATACACTTAAACAGCTATAGACAAACATCCACATACAGTGTTGGAAGGAAAACAAATTCAGAGCTCTAACTCCGGTACCTCAGTCCAGCTGATCTTCTTACCACCAAGTAAGAATCAACAGCGTAGCAAAACAACCACCAGAAGCCAGCACTATATAATAGCTGGATCCACATCTGCAGAGAAAAAAATGCCAAATGTCACAGCTGATTCTCAAGTACCACTGGGGACAGGGGAGGGACTCACAGCTTTAGCCTGTGACTTGTTCTTTAAATATGTGTGTTTTCCAGCTAAGATTATGAAGTATGAAGACTTACTCAAAATCACAGGAACAGCTTTGCTGTAGCCAATGGGTGAAGTCATAGGTAAATTGAATAGCATTTGCTTTTACAACCTATTCTGTTGTTTACAAAAACTGTTATTTACCTCTCCAGTCCTAACCCTCAGTGTCGTGACTGAAGCCCAAGCAAATTCATAGTGAGGATGTTTTAATTTTAGCTTAAAATTTTAGTAGTTTCTCAGTAGCTGACACATGAAAATGTAACCAAGGTCAGTCATCACCACAGTGTGCTTATGCATTGTGAGTTCTGCATGTGACAGGTGTTTTCTCTGTGCACAAGAACCTGATTCAGGGAATGGTTATTAGGCAAAAAAAGTCATTAACAAAAATATCAGTCAACCTTGGGAAAAATTATCCATACTGAACTCCCTGACTGATGTTTTCAACAAAAATCCAAAGGAAACAGGTTCAAGTCAAGTTAAATTCCACAGTGTTCATGAACTGACTCTATGCATTTTTCCCGTGAGACTATACAAGTAACCTTTCTTTGCTGCTGTTTATAAATTCCAAATTTATTCCCCATAGGAGCTGGCTCTTTGTAACAGTCTGAAACTATTTTAATGTTCAGATTACCTCTGAGCCTTCTTTCAATCTGAATATCCTTTATCACGGCTCCATAGTAGCATCATTTTACAGCTGGAAACCAACATACTTGTTACCAAGCCAAAGCATCAGTGAATAGAAGTCTACCATTTCTTCCTCCAAAAGGCAAATCAAGCTGTGAAATACTTCCTTTCACCACGGGTGTAGACTCTACCTCTAGCCATTTGCAGCATGAATTATTCAGTATTTAATTCAAACACCATGACATTTTCCTAGTGCACAGGAGCCAGAAAATAAAATTCCAGTCTTCCTTCTAATGTACTTTACCCATAGCACTCAACATGTAACTTTTTCTGCACTTTTTACGTATTTGCTGCAGTTGAAAAATTCACAATTTACTATAGGTACACACACACATACAAAAATAAACTGTGGGGTCTTTCTACTGAGAAAATCCAACATAGACAAGACTGTCTCCAAAAATAAATCAGATGCTCTTAAAACCAAAATCTTCATATGTTATCTCACTTTTTAGTGAAATGGATACATCTTGCTACAGTGCCTGAGAGGGTTCTCCTCTGCTAACCAGAGGGTGTTATTCAAAGGAGGTGCCTAAAGGCCTCACTATTTGGAGTTTGTGTTGGCTTGTGGTTAAGTGAAATAAAACAATAGTACTAAAAGAAAAACAAAATAGAATCAGAAACATTTTACTAACTCACACGAGAATACGTTAGGGGAAGTGAATGGAAGGAAGGTTATTTTTCATTCCATTATAATTAAATCTAATTTTAGCAAGTGACTCAAATTACAGCACTTTGCTGCAACCCAAGAAAGGGAAAATAAAAATTGTGGTAGACCACTATGCTGCTTACCATCTAACCTGAGATCCAAACGAAAAACAGTCTGCATAGAGTATCTTTGTCACTGTTTAAAAATACTACTTTTTGTGCTAAGAGCCAGAAAGTGAAATTTAAGACATAGGGAAATGTGGTTTTTGAATAGGACTTTCTCGCTACAAGATTTTGAAGTTGCTGGTTTCCACTTCCTCAAAGAAAAAGAATCAATATTTGCACTTAATGAGCAAAACTTAAGCATGTATGATGGAATTGAGAATCGATAGATGCATACAACTGATATTTGCTTCTATGGCAAAACACCTTTTCAAGTCTGAAATTGCCATTATATAGACATATAAGGTATGGTGAGTTCAATTTGGCACATATTTGGCACAACTACTGGCAGCTTCTATAATTTTGTTTATATGCAGCTTCTATATTGTAAACTTTGAATTGTAAAGCTAATACTGTTATTGCTCATGCATTAATTCATTAGGCACCCTACATTCCTAATGATTTAGGTAAAGTGATGATCTATTTATCATTCTCCATCTTTTGGTAAAAAACAGCCTTTTTTCCTGTACCATGAACTCAAATGACATGTCTCAGTACTCTGATTGTAATATTAGAAACTGAGTTTTAATCTACACTTTTTGAATACATTTACATTTTCTTATTCTTGCATTTTAATACAGAAGATACTTAATTAGTCTTGGCCAGATATGGTCATTGAATGCCCATAAAAGCAGCAATCTGGGCTGTAATCCTACAGGGATTACAGGCAGGGACAGACCTTCTGGCAGCAGCTTTGCATCTCTGGGTATATTTATTCTGCAGTACCTCTGTGCTTAAAACACACACTCTCATTTGGCAAAAGCTACTTTGAGCTACTCGAGTTGCTGGTTTCAGTCAGTCTTCACTGCCACCACGCAGGCTGTAATTTCTGCTGGAGAAGGTGGGCAGATACCCTCATGCTATGAGTGCGACAGAGCCACTGGGGCATTAGCGAAGCTGTGCCAGCACAAACCAAACTGGTGGTTTCACAGCCCCTTTGGGAATGTCTATTCCTTATGCCTCCATATCCTTGACTTTGGTGCAGGGGTGCCTTCCACTATCCCCGTGCTCCTGCAACAAGCGAGTACTACAAAACGCTTGGGACCAGTCTGACCCACACTGCCCTGAGTCCTCATGTGCACCATGTGGCATCTAGCTCCCTGCCCGCCCTGATCCAGGCTTTCACACGGAGGCATGAACACACTTGCAGGGGTGTGGCAAAGGCTGAAACCATCATATCCTGTCTCTGACTCAGAGCCGAATTGCCTTTTGGACACCGTGGTTTGCTTTTCAGAATCCCCAGGTGGAGGGACTGAAAACCTGGAGCAGGAGGAAGGGGAGACAATCTCTGTACTTACCGCACTCCCCACGCAGAAAGCAGAAGGCCACACGTCAGTCCCATTCACCACAGAAATGTTAGCTATGAAGCCTGGGAAGCCTAGCCATACACTTGACCTGAAGATCACACCTAAAGAAAAAAAAATTATATTAATGCTTTGAATCTGCTGGCATGATGTGAGTCACATGCTTCTCCCTGGCCACATATTTCACATTGCAGCCCAGATTTTCTGTGTCCACAGGAACGCTACGGCTGCAGAGGAGCACTGCAGGAACAACTGTGCTATTTAAACATTGGCGTAATCGCTTGGGGAAAGTAGCCCCAAGAGTCTGAAGCTGCTGGGACTTGAAATGTTATGTAGATTAAAATCTCACTTAGCGATATTGTCATTCACTCCCTTAAAATAAATGGGGTAACATTTAACAGATTGACGTAAACCAGTAACAAAGTAGTTACCATTTTACTGGCATATATCAATATCATAGAATGAAGGGACCTATTCTAATGTTTATTTCTCTATAATCCCTCATTGCAGAAAAAAAGTTATTTCCTACTTTTCGCTGTCTTCAGTTTTCCAGGCAGCTCTTTCCCTCTCTGTCACAGGACTGAACAAAGCGTGGCTTTGGAATTAGGAGGGAACAATACCCATGTTTTAAAATGAACTTACAGTTCGTTAGTGAGATTTTCTGGGTTTGCTTGAAATAGGCATTAAAGCACCAACATAGAGCAGAACAAAACCATCAGGTTTCCCACCAAAGGAGAACAGTTTCCCACACACCAAAGTGAGTCTAATTCAAAGACAGTGACAAATAAATAGTTTGAGTTTGACAGTGAAAGGAAGAAAAATAACCTTATCTATTGCTGGCCTCATCTGACTTAAAGGACCTTTTCAGGTGGATGCACACACACTTTTCCCATCTATCCCCTTCTTTATTTCCTCTTCTATAATCTGTTTTAATATTGGTACTTATTACATACCATGAGAGAACCTGACTAGGTATGAAAGAAGAAAAGACCTGAAATCCCACTCCCTCCCGAGGCAGTGAAAGAGACTTAAAAGGCTGCATTACTTCTATTATCTAATGTGAGGAAAAAAAATATTTTTGCAGAAACTAACTCATCCTGTCTTTTCATGGCATGTGTCATGGTAATTTATATGTAATTTGGCAGCAAACGCCATGGACTGACAGGACAGATTTAGACACATTCATTTCATTTTGATGCATGGGGTTTGTTTTATTCTTTGTTTTATTAGTCCAGTCTGTCGGCCAGGAGCTGGGCATCAGGTTGTCCTTGATAAGGGAGCTGCACTCTCATTTCAAAAGCCTGTGTCCAGTATGATCTGTGTCCGGCTGCAATTCAAACATACTTGCTGTCGATGTGATGTGCCTAGTGAAGGGGCTGAGAGGATTTAAAGACATACAGGAAATGTTTTTCAAATGTAGTCCTAAGGATCAGCTAAGAGTTCAGTGTCAGCTTTAGTTTTAAATGTGTGGCTTCACCTCCACTTCTATGCCTTATTCTGAGAATTAGCCACTGTTCTGGATTTCAATTTGTTTTAAAGTAGAGATTTTGGTGTTGATTTGTCAAGAGCTTTTACTTTTAAAATATAACTATTAAACGAGACTATTCTCCCTCAAAGGCTTATCATTTTCAGATCTCACTTAGCCTGTATCTTCCTGTGAATACACACAACATATTTCCCCCAGAAATCTCTGTTGACCACTCACCAGCTTCATTTGGCTATGTAGCTCAAAGCAAAAAGAGCCTGCTATAGCGAGGTCAAGGGACATCAAGCTGGCACTTACCTAAGCCGCCAAGTATGTCACAAATGGAGATAAGGAGAAGGATGGTGGAAGAGGAGGAGGCTTTGGGCATCTTCCGTGGGCTCTGTCCCTTCTTTGGCAAGAGCTGCAGGATGGTCAGTAGCAGGCTGAAGGAGGCGCTGCCAATGCAAACTCCACAGAAGACTTTAGGCTGGAAGTTCATCACTAGCTGTGTAGCTGCATCTCGGTTTGGGCAGCAGTAGGTTTCTAACCTGGGAGAAGCCATGAAGTGTCAGCCTGGTGGAGGGGGCCCACAAGCAAAAGAAAATGCTGCTGCTTCCCCAAAGCAGCATTCACTTTTTCTTCACCCTCCCCATTTGTCCTCGGCAGTGAGAATCACGCGATTGATGGATCATGTGCTGCTGCTGCTGCTGCTAGAAGTAAATCCCCTAGAGCTGCCTTTCTCAGCCTCTCCTAGCAAGAAGATCAGATCTGAACAAGAAAGCACAGTGTAATCTGGAACATGCCCCATGCATGCTCAGAGCCATTGGCAACAGTTCACTCACATATTTCTGCTTGCACAGTATGTGATACAGGAAGGCTTAAACTCATCAGAGCATTGAAGATGGTTTAAAACAAATAAGGATGCAGATACCAAAGGAGAAGCATTACATTTTAATTGTGTTTCTCTTTAGCCCCATCCCACACAGCACCCTTTAATTACTGCAAATTAATTGAAAATATGAGTCCAGACAGAAACAGTCCCAGCCTTTACAGGGAGGAGCAGGGCTATAAATCCACACCCTAACCCAAATCTCAATTTTAGTGATCCAACCCACCCATATCTGTAATTAAAATCAGAAACACGATATCCTACCATTGTACAACGAGATTACATTTAGGAAAACAATATTAACCTCATCCTATTTAAACCGCAATCACAAAAATTCTTCTCTTTAGCCAGTACTGTCTGTGTTGGATCAGCTTGACGTGGAAAATTCCATGATTTCGGATTTCTAAAGAAGTTTTGTTTTGGTTTTTTTTTTGGGAAGAGTTTAATATGAAAACAGGAATTTGGTCTGCAATATTTGTTTTTACTTTACTAGATAGACAATATCTTTTAAGAAAGACATAGCAGCCAATACTCATACAGCATAAATAGACAAATAATCCTGCCCTCTCATCTAAGTTTCAAAGTCCTTATGTCAGATCTCACCCTTCCAGAAAACTTGTTCAGGAAATACAGGAGGGGAATTGCCAACAGACTTAAAGTGAACTGGATGTCAAATAGCAGTGATGGATTTTATAATTAGTCCTTTTAAGAACAATCTTTTATTTCTTTTTTTTCCAATAGTCCAGCTTATTTTTTTAGCAGAGATTATGAAGGCCTGATGAATGATGGTGCAATGTTTTGCATTCAGGGGTTATAAAACACAGAGGCTTCAGCCAGTACATTTTCCCTCAGTAGAGAATACAGCTTCCAGTTCGGAGTAAAGTGGTACCTGCTGAGTTCTTCATTACCCGTGATAACTTATACACTTAATCGCAGCACCAGAATGAAGCCCACCAAGCCTGCTAACTGCTGGTGGGGGCCATGCAGCTTCCTGGTGCGGGATGGCAATGGCAGGGCTTGGGTGGCAGCTAGATCCCAAGCTGCCAGGCGTGTTGTGTGTTCAACCATCCTGCTCCCAAGGGACTCCCCAGTGCTCTGCCCGTGCTGTCACCTCGAGAGCAGGATGTTAGCTTGCAGACTCCTACATGCAGGTGCCCATACATCAGCAAGCTGTCTGAACTTCTGTTATAGTCAATCAAGATCTTCGGCAGCTAAGCTCAGTGTCTAGAAAGTTGTTCAGCTCTTCCCAAAGTAAATGCACATGGTGAGCTGGGTAGGGTCAATTGACTATAACGGGAACTGAGGCATATACATCATCAAGCACTTTGAAATCCAGGCAGCTGAATTTAAGGTGGAATGGTTTTGCTGGATGTTTTTGCTGCTTTCCACCATAGATTTTCCTGCTCCATGGATGAGGACAAGTGAGAGACCTGGATGTTGCAATCCTGTATTTTGTTACTACCATATATACAAAAATATACTGGGGACAGCAGTGTTGCAAACCAGATTACTCTGCTCCAGAAATACAAACTCTTATTGAGGCAAAGGAGAATGCTCTGTTGTTGACACAAGGCTCTGTTGTGTGGTACGAGGTTGGGACTTTATTCCACCTCTGCGAGCAGTGGTGCATGGAGTTGCCAGCTCTCTGTCAAGACACTACATCACAATCTACCTGGCTACTAAAGAACAAAAATTACAGTGATTCCACAGAGACAAATTATTATTTAAGATAAAGTCATCATACACCACATATACAATGCAAATACATAAAAAGGAAAATAAATTATGTTTGCTCTTATTTGAAGGTAAATGTATATTGCCTGGTTTATACCTAGCATAGTAAAACTTTTCGATTATTAGACAGAAGGAGAAATTGATGAATAGAGGCCTTTCATTTCCACTATCAGTTTCTAAAATTGTTCCCTTCACTACTCCTTTTGCCATTTTCCTTCCTTCAAAAATTTGAAAAGTATGTCCAGTTTTTATCCTGATCATTTGTTCTGCCTTACAGATAGGAATGTTTCGTGTGTCTTGCTTTTCCTGCTTATCATTTTCCTTGATCCAGACAGTCATCTTCTAGTTTGGCCATGTGGATTTACCATTTCATTATTTTAGCTTCTCACTCCCTTCTGTTCAGCCACTTTGAAATTACTTTCATCTAGTTGTAGTCTTATACTCTGGAGATCAATTTATCTTTCTCTCCTTTTGCCTCCATGGTTTTGCCAGCTGTGCACCCTAATTTTATTGCTTTACTTCTCTGAGTGGAGGATTATTTTTTAACCTCTTCTTCTGGGTCCCTTCCTTCCTACTCTCCTGGGATTTGATTACACAGTTACTTACAAAGTAAGTGATTTTTATTGGAAGCAAAACGTATGACCTGTAGCATACCAAATACAAAAAGAAAATAAAGTAACTCATGGGTGAATGGATACCTGCCATGATAAAAGTAGATGTGTCTTCACATGTAAACATCTGAGGGTGAATGGGAGATGATCTGACAAACTAATGAGCCACCCAGTATCTCAGCTGGTAAGATCTAGCTAGACTCTGGCCCTCATTGATGGGCTCGAAGTACAAAGAGTCAGAACAGTCAAACAAATTCAAAGCTGGTTTGGAAGTCTTATACCTGAGGTTAATTTGGCTTCTCATGATTATGAAAATAAGAGGATAAAAGCTGGGGACAAAGGCAAAGAAAACAGAAAAGTAATGAAAGAAAGTAGAGTTATTTTGCCTTGTTAGGGGACATTATTTAGTATTCAATAAAACCTATATCCTCCTACAAGTCCCAGTTCCCTTCCTTCTGAAATTATTGACACAGTTCCCACTGCCACCAGTGGTACAAAACAGGCTCACAAATATGGTATGTCTCACTTCTGCACCAGGGCAGCCTCTCAGTTAAGCAAATGGCACAGCTTGGAGACAACCATTAGCACACATACAAGAAACACTAAAAAACCCCTAGCATTGCAAATACCACTCAATCAAATTCACAGCGTAAATACAACATTGCACAACATAGAAATTCCGGTCCTGGTTTTGTACATGGGCAACATTGTGCTCAAGAATGAGAAAAATACTGTTCTCCTTGCAAGGAGAGCAGGCATGTACTCAACATGCACAGCTTTTAGAAATACCAGCTTTTGCTCTCCTTGGACCTGGGACATAATTTTTCAGTCCAGTCCATGTTCATGATTAAGAAGAAACTCTGGGTTTCCTGCTTCTGAGGGAAAGCAACAGGTTTACAAAAACACAACAGGCATTCATTTCTGCTGTTAAGGAGTGTGCTATAACTTGCGCTTGAGTGTGCAGTTACAGCTACTTTAATCACTGTTTTAATTAAATCTGGGACTACAGCACTGGTTTACAAAGGAGGAGGAAATTTATGAGTACAGAGACAGAAGACAATTTATTTTTATTTATGTGTACAGTTCAGTGTATCACTGCCTGAATTTATAGCTCCCAATGAAGAACTTATCTACCTTACAAGCGTAAAAACTGTATTTTGTCAATGGTTTATGATCTCATTGTCTTTTACACATTTCCTGAACTGATAAATGCTGGATCTGTCTTCAAGGTAAGTGAGTGCAATAAAACCATTTATGATCTCCCCAACAGATCCTGCAATATGTTCTTAAAGGCCTTAACATACAAATCTTCTCCATGTTTAGCACGGTTCTTCATTTCATCCACACAGATATTCCTCAGTTAGATCTACTTTGGAGGAAACTATAGGATATGTCCTTCCCATATTTTTCAGTACTAATTTTTAAAGCTGATTTGAAACTGGCATTTCACTCAATGGATAACTGAAATGAATGGGCAAATTCACACTCCATTATTTCTATTTCAACTTTTCTGTAAATTTAGGCAGGGATATTGGAACAATAGTGATAATCAAAGTGTAACATCTGTCATGATTTTGATGGCTACATGCTCCTTTAAAAAGGACTGGAAGAAAAACAGAGGTATCACTTTACTTCCCTCAATGATTTGAATATCATTATAGAGTTTTAAATTATCAATTTACATTTAAGGATGGTGAACATTAATTTTAAAGGATGAGAATTAAGGTATCTCCTCTGCATAAAAATAATCATGTTTGAGTTCTTTTTGTTTGGTTTGTTGGGGTTTTTTTAGGAAGGAATACATAAATACATGAAATGAGCATGCATTTGAACAGCTCAATAATAGTGTGTATTTGACTGATGCAATGATGTTACACATATTTAACTGACTTCTTATTTATCTTCTCCAGGAAGACTTTTGTGAAGAAATGTACACAGATTAGTTATTGAAATTGTGTCTATTATGCATTTAAATTCATAAACAAGGTTTATATGGGTGAATTACAAAGTAACTAAGTAGAGAAATGCATCCATAAACTGTAGAAAACAATTTTTGCTTAGGGATTGGAAGAACAACATCACTGATGTTGTTACTATGCCATTGTCATTGTCACCTATGCCAATGCTGAGAACGTTACAGTCTTTGTGGCCACATTTCTGGACAAATTCCACCATTAATCATTGCCATCATTATATTAGTTCATAGAAAAAAAAAACTTCCCTTTCAGCATACATGTAATAAAGAGACCTTGTCCCACACCTACACTGACTATGTGAGACACCGTTTGCATAAGAACTGATTGATGAAAAAAACTGTGAAAAGAATATTATCCTCTCCATACACAGTGATACTGAAAATTGAACCTTAATGTTTGTAAGCATGTACAGGGTACCGTGGTCTACAAGATGTTGAATGTCTGTTCTGTCCTCAGTATCTTCCAAATATACGCCCCACTACTTCTGCATTGCCTTTTAAAGGTTACATCAGTTGGTACCCTTAGGAAAAATCAGGTGGGATACTCTTACATCCTCATTATGATTGTCAGGCTGTGAGATCTTGTTAGATTATACCTCCCACTACCCAGAAGTTGTATTTTCAAAGCCCATTAGCACTAGAAAGTTATCTCATAAAACCTGTATTCCCAGGCCAGTCTATGTAACCAAATCAAAACATATTACAGCACTAATTTCACAGCTCTTACAGTGCAAGAGCTCTCCAAGGCTCTGTTAATTAAATTGCTAAAAATGTCAGTGTACCATGGCCAGCTAGATGACCTTGATGAATGCTGTAACCAAGTATCAAATGGAATTCTGACAAAGTGTGCAGTCCAGGTCCAGACCACAGAGACCAGTCAATGCTCCCTTTGAAATCCGATGAGCATCCCTGGGTTTCTTTCCTCTCCAGTGGCTGCATGGCCAGCAGTGACCCCTGCAGCATCATGGGACTGAGTGAAGGAAAGCAGCAACCTTCTGCTCCACAATCCTTGTCCAGTAGTTTCTGAAATGAGCAGAAAGCTCAAAAGCATGCTTAGCTGGCTCAGGGTATCAAGAGGAAATATAGTAACAACAGCTGAAACATTGTAGTGCAGGAAGCACTTAGATCCACTCTTCTGACTTTTCCATTCTTCAGGACTGAAGATTATGACTTCATGGCCAGAGGTGGACTTTGCATTCCAGGGTGGATGAAGTGATGAGACTAACCTCTCAGTATCCAAAACAGTTTACTGGATATACCCTTCAAGCAAGTAATATGGCTACACTATACATTTATATTATAGCTCGGTTACCTGAGCTACTCCCATTAGACAACTTCCTGGAAGTACGACTCCAAGAAATTGGTTGGTCCTAAAACTGCTTCAGAAACTGCAGCGTTCTGAAAGAAATCCTCTGTGTATCTTTAATATTCCATACTCAGACTTTCAAAATAAATTAACCTTTGGCGTTGTAATGGGATCTATGTCGTCACAGAAGATGGGCAATAAACCCCCACCCCGAAGCTGTTTCCTCAGGATGTTACTCACAATGTCCTGCTGACATGAGTACACTTTACACAGAATTCAGGCTAACGAAGCAGTACCTCCCACAGCTTTATCTTTTCTAAGTCCAACTCAAGCCAGGAAAAGCTAATCTGAACGTTGGCACTTTTTCTCTTTTATATGATTTGGTAGGGTTCCCTCAAACTATCGACTACTCTTCTGCCTTAGTCTATACCTTTAGTATAAAGAGACATAGCAGTCTATGGGGAGGTAGCACACACAGGAAGAACTTCTGCCCCCCAGACCCCTGGGTATGCTCAAACCAGCCTTATATCAGCCCTAGGATCACCAAATTAATGTAATATCACCAAATCAATGTAATATCACAGGTCCGGCACTGCTGGACCATAGCCACTTGTGCAGACCTGACACTTTAGGGCAAACTGCTACAGCACTGCAAAAAAAAAAAGAACATTTACTTCATGCTGCATGCATGCTTAGATGGACTCTCATGAGATGCTACATCCTATGGCCTCCACCTGGACATGGCTCATGTTCTGTGTAACTAAGCTGAGAGCAGAAAGGTCATTTGTAATGAAGGAATTGTGTCTATTTATAGAATTCACTGAGAAATTTATTTACACATTGCTGATAGGCAGAAAAGGAATGTTTGTTTGGGGTTAACTAGCAAATGAAGACAAAGTCCAAGTGCAAAATACCAGATTACAAGGCTTTTGTCTTCTCTCATGTGTATTCAGGCCTTTTGCTATTTATCTACCCTTTAAAAACCCTTCACAGCATTCTCTGCAAAAAGAGCATTTGAAACCCTCCCTTTGGCATTGTCCCTGATTGCCCTTGTTCCAGTGATCATCTTCACCAAGTACAGAATTTAGATGGAACATGCTGTGATAACAGAGTTTAAATGCATTAAAGACTGCTTGCTAGCCTCTGAGGCCATGTCTCTCATGAATTAAAATGGGACAGTGCCTATTTTTTGACACATAAGGACAGGTGGCACAGCACAGTTTGTATGGAGAATGTTACCATGTAGCGTGTGTTATCAAAGAAGACGGACAATGAAAAACACTCCCGAATGTACCGCGATCAGAAATGCAGGATCAAGAATAAACATTACAAGTGATGCTTCACTGAAATGATGGAACTTCATGAAGCAAAAATATCCCAGGTTAATGAAGTTGCAACACACACGCATATGACCAAATATAACAGTATAGTGTGTGTATATATATATATACAGATACTGCTGAACTCTCTTCCACAACTATGAAAGGATGGCTTCATCCATACTGCCTTGTAGCAACAGTCAGTGGCCCACGCTATCCCCTAAATGGTGTCCAAGCATTGCCTGTTGACAATGAAACAGCACGAACTGTCATGGAAACAGCTTCAACCTGTGTGCTCTCACTCTGATTTTTGTTTTCTTTGTCATGTGGTAGTCTGAGATGCTGTAACACGGTTTGACAAAGGGCCCTAATGCAGGCACTGGAAAAGGAACAGGGATACAGATACCTGAGGGACTATGGCCCAAAGCATGAGTTAACTTGTGTCTGAATTTGACTACCAGTTGAAAACCCCATCCCCAGGGAAAGCTGGTTACCTATTCACCTCCTCTTGTTAGGTCGTATGTTGTCTTCTGACTCTGCAATCACATGAGGTGTTGCTATTGCCCTTTGCTTTGACTTTCTGTCTTTTTATCATGCAAAATCATGAAAATTATAAATCCTGAGGTGGGCTATGTGTTACAGGAGTCTGTGTTGGATTCATCTCCTTTTTCTCTGTCTACAGGTCTAACAGGTCTCAAGATCTGAGCAAAGGATACTATTGTTCTTAGCAAATCATGATCTTGTTTTTAATGGTCACTCATAGGTGCAGTTTCTTCTGCAGTGCATGCTCTCACCCTCAGAACATTGCTCTGAGGCACAAAGCATATGTGATGTTGTGAGAATAAGTAAGAATTGAACAAAGTTTTAATAAAAAATTTCATGGGGATAGAAATACCAGAGTATCATATGAAATGGTATTATTTCACAGATTGGTGCTTTATAAAAAGCCCTAGATAAAGAATACTGAAGCTTTTTTTTTTTTTTTTGTCCTAAAGAACTGAAGAAGTCAACATATATTTCAGTATTTAACTGAAAGGGTGAGGACTTCTAAGGGTTTCTCCAGCACTAATTATGCGCTGATGAAGACTTCTTTGCAAACAGGAGAAACAAGACACACTTAGGAAAGGTTTTTAAAGTGCTTAAATCACACAGGAGACATCCTGCTGGAGTTTTTGAACATGATATTTTTCACTCTGGGAGAATGGATAATTTGTTGAAATCAAAGAGTTCTGCAGAAGAGTGTGATTATGCTGAATCCATCAGAAGAAACACGGCAGGTTTCCAAAGGAAAGCCTCCTGCTTCCCAGCTATTCCAGGATGTCTGTCTCTTGGGCTGCTACCCAACCTGTTTCTCCAGGTTTTCAGGACTTTCAGACTCCACAAAAAACTGTCAGCAGCTTGCCAAACCTTGAATTACTTGATCAAAAAATCCATCCACTTCTGCTACCGGAACTTCTTATCACCATTTCAGTTATTTTGGTCTTTGTGATGGTTATTTTCAAAGACACTAGAGTTTCAAAGAGGAAGGAGCTGGAAGCCACTGTGCAGCTAGAAAGCTATGATCTAATCAGTATCACTGAAACATGGTGGGATGAATGGTATGCCTGGAGGGCTGGAATCCATGGCCACAAACTGTTCAGAAGGGACAGGCAAGGAAGGGAGGGGTTGCCCTGTGTATTTTTAAAAAAAGGATTGACGGGACAGAGCTATCTTAGAAAAGCAACAATGAACAGGTTGAGGACAAATGGATAAAACTTCAGGGCCAAGCCAACAAAGGAAATCTCATGGTTGGTGTTTACTACAGGCTGTCCAATCAAGGGGAGACTGTTGATGATGCAGTGTTACTTCCACCACAGGAAGCATCATGCTCCCAGGCTCTGATCCTGGCAGGGGACTTCAATCACCCTAACATCTGCTGGAAAAGCACCACAGCAAGCTGTAAGCAGTCCAGGAGACTCTTGGAGTGTGTGGAGGATAATTTCTTAATCTAGGTGACAGACAGCCCAACCAGAAGTGTAACTAGATCTGTTGCTTACCAACACAGATGAACTGATTAGAAATGTCAAGATTTGTGGCAGCCTGGATTGTGATGATCATATCCTTATGAAATTCACAATCTTGAAGGATATGGGCCAGAAGAAAAGTAGAGTCAGGATGCTGAATTTTAGGAGAGCAACTTTCAGTTGTTTAAGAGATTGGTGGACAGAACCCCTGGGAGACTCCCTTCAGGGACAAGGAAGCTGAACATAACTGGCAGCTCTTTAAGGACATTTTTCCAAGAGCACAACAGCTTTTGATTCCCGTGCATAAGAAATCAGGGAAGGAAGGCAGGAGACTGGCATAGTAAGGCATGCTTGGAGCTAAATTTGGTAAGGGATGTGAATAATAATAAAAATGTCTTCTACAGACATATTGGACAGAAAGATATTAAAGAAAGTGTACACCACCACCACCTCCCTCTATAAATAAGACAGGAGAGCTGGTGATGACTGACATGGGGAAAACAGAGGGAGTCAATAGTATATTTTTTTGCCTTAGTTTTCAATGGTAAGTTATATTCCCACATCTCTCAAGCCCCTGAATCTCAAACTAAAGACAGGGGGAATGTAGTCCCTCCCATCATAGGAAAAGTTCAGGTTCAAGAACACCTGAGGAACCTGAACATATCTAAGTCATAGCTCATAGAATGTTTTGGGCTGGAAGGAACCTTAAAGATCATCTAGTTCCAACGCCCCTGCCATGGGCAAGGACATCTTCCACTAGACCAGGTTGCTCAAAGCCCCCTCCAGCCTGGCCTTGAACATTTCTGGGGCAGGGGCATCCACAGCTTCTCTGGGCAACCTCTTCCAGTGTCTTACCACCCTCAAAGTAAATAACTCATTCTTAATAGCTAAGGCAGGTCTTTCAGTTTAAAACTGTTACCCCTCATCCTATTACTACACTCTCTGATAAAGAGTCCCTCCCCATCTTTCCTGTAAGTCCCCTTTAAGTAGTGGAAGACTGGTATAAGGTCTTCCTGGACCCTTCTATTCTCTAGGCTAAACAACCCCAACTCTCTCAGCCTTTCTTCATAGGAGAAAGGGGTTGTTCCACCTGGAGATGAGAAGGCTTCAGGGACACCTTACTGCAGCCTTTCAGTATATAAAGGGGCCCTATAGGAAAGATGGGGTGGGACTCTTTATCAGGGAGTGTAGTAATAGGACAAAGGGTAACGGTTTTAAACTGAAAGAGGGTAGATTTAGATTGGAAGGAAGACATTTTTTACAATGAGGGTTGTGAGACACAGGAACATGTTGCCCAGAGACATTGTGGATGCCCTGTTATTGGAAGTCTTCAAGGTCAGGTTAGATGGGGCTTTAAGCAACATGATCTAGTGAAAGATGTTCCCGCCCATGGGATGTTCGACTACATGATCCTTAAAGGTCCTTTCCAACCAAAACCATTCTATGATTCCATGTTTCATTGTATGTTTTGCAAAGCGTACCATGAGCACTGCATAGAATTAACTTCTGCTCCACATACAACATGTGCGTGTATGCCCTACAGATTTCAACATTGGGATTACAGATTGCTGTGCCAGTGGAACAGTCTATAGAGAGCTCTCTGGGAATAAGATATGCGAGTCCATAACTCCTATCACAAAGCCACTTTTCCCCCGAGTTCTGGGAGTATTCTCGGTGGAATCACGGTATTCTCACAGAACTCTAGCCTTCAGAAAAGAGTTTTAAAAATCTTTTCATCTTCACTGTGGAGATTACACTGCGTATACATTTCTATCTATCAACATTTCTTCCTCCACTGGTGACTGAAAAGATATTTCTTCAACAACTATGGCAGCTGATTACATAGAAGAAGCTGCACTGGTACAATTATTAAATAGCTATTTTGGCAAATGCCACTGAGGATGTGTACGAGTCAGCTCTGCCTCTCTGCTGGAGGCTGCAGAGCTGACAGAGTGGAACATGTGCCATGGATCAGCTGCTCCATTTCATAGCCCAGCATCATAACTTAAATTGTCAACTCAGCATCTTAACTGAAACTGTCGATGAACTGTGCACGCCCCAGGGCATCAATTTTTTTATTTCAAATGGCTGAGGCAGAGGCACTTTGTCTCTTCACCGAACTGTGAAGTTTAGTGGTTAGCTCCAGGAAAGGGGTGATAGCAAACAGTGGGAGATTCTAAAGGCTTAACACCTCAGTTCTTTACTCTGTGACTGAGTCAGAAGCCTCTACCCCTTCCTAATTTCTCAGCTGCTGGGGGGAAAAAGAAAGCTCTGCTGGCATCGCAAGGTCCAGCACAATGAATGCTCCCATTCCAAGAGTAAACCAGCCTATTCTAGGGTCATCCTGCAGGTATCCTGCACAACTCAATCCAGGGTGTCTTAAGGAAAAGGTATGTGGCGTGTATCCACAGCGGGGAAACAGGCCGTGCCTTAACGGCACGTACTGTGCCTGGTAGGGTGAGGAATTTACTCACAGTTTTGGTAATTTCAGTGACTAAGCAGGGAACAGGCACACAATCTGTGCAACGCAAAGAACGAAGGCCAAATAAATTCTGTAGAACAAAATTTTGCTTGAAATTGTTAATTAAGCTTCAAGTACCAGGGTAGGAAGACAGATTAAGTCCTGTGGGAGAAGCCTGGATTACCGCAGGAAGCTTTTGTTGCTACAGGGCAGGGACTTGCCAACTGGGTTTGTAGGAACTATCCCTTAATAAATACGATAGTTCCTTTTGCACGGCAGAATGCCATGAACCTGAAAGGAGGTTGTAGAGGTGGCGGTTGCTCTGTTCAACCAAGTAAAAAGTGATAGGACAAGAGGAAACGGCCTCAGGTTGCACCAAGGGAAGTTTAGATTGGATATTAGAAGAATTTCTTCACTGAAGGTATTATCAGGCATTGGAACGGGTTGCCTAGGGTGGTGGTGCAGTTCCCATCCCTGGAGGTGTTTGCCATGTAGACATGATGCTTAGGGATATAGCTTCTCAAGGACTTGTCAGGGTAGGTTAATAATTGGACTCGATCTTAAAGGTCTTTTCCAATCTAGGCAGTCCTGTGACCTTTGATACTATTAATGGCATACATTATTACAGAAGGGGCTCCCGCTTACACCACGCTGGTCAGAGCTGCATCGCTGTCCTCAGCGTGAGACACCCTGTTACATCCTTTGATACATTAATGGCACCCTGAAGTATCCTGCATTCCTATTGCTAACTTCTGTATACTCAGACAGCATTTGGCAAGTGAAACAAGATGTAAGGGAGAAACTGGAAGATTTCGTCACTGAGGGTTTTGTTAGACAAATACAGTTATAATTAAAAGTAATATTTTAGAATACATTTACTAAATCCTTTGTTCTTTATGACTATCTGAAACCTTATGAAGGCGGGCAGAAGCTGCATAAGTTCAAGTAATAAAATTATCACAGTATTTTAAGGAGAGCACGAGTACAAGTCTCCTGCTGGGTTCCGAACAAGCTTCAAATCCCACAGAGAGGGAGGATATAAAAGATGTGAAGAGAAATTTGACAGATGCGACAAAAGAGAATTCCTGTTTTTCTCTGGCTTGTCAGACTTACATGTATGAGGAAGTTTATGTAGTGGTTTCTTGGTTCTCCATTGGTAGCATTAAAGCAGAAAAGGCAAAAAAAGGTGTCGTTCAAAATAAAGAAGTCTGATTTCTGAACTGTCAGCTACAGGTTGAGAGTCTGCTCAGTGTCAGACCATCATGCTGTAAACAAGCATTAGCCAGAAAACTGCTCTTTCCTGAGGTCTCTCTCAATTGGGAGTGTGAAAGCTTTCAGATATTCTTTCCTTAGGCAACCGCTTTCCCAAAAGATATATGCCTATCTCTTCCACTGACGTAATTAAAGTAGCAGAGTTTGATGGTTTTCACTTGGCTTAACAAAGATGCCACTTCCTGGCTCTAGATAGTCCAGTTTTAAAATCTGTACTCAAATTTCTTCGTCATTCTTCAATACTGGATTGGCATGATCAAACTAAAAAGCCAGAACAGTCATGTAAATCTTCAATTTCTTATGGACGATAAAAAGTTCAAGGTGAAGAATGAATGCTTGGCAGGTAAAAAAGAGAATAGAAACAGAGAAGACATTTTTGGAAGCATAATTCACTGGTCATTAACGTTGTAAGCTATTTTATTTCCATTTCCTTTCGATGTCTATACTCGGGGATACATTAAAGTTCAAATTGTTATTCTGGATCTTTCCTTTATTACCATGCTTATAAACAACAAAATTGTATATCGAAGCTCTTCAAAACTTCCAGCTATAGGTTATTGAATATATACTGGTTATTGAGTATATATTGCTGTGTAGACAACCTGAAATGTGTTACACAAACATAACAGAAGACTTTGGCTCAGATTCCAAGAGCAACTGGAAACAGGACATGGAGAAAACTATTTGTATTTCCCATTACTTGTGCTTTTAAAAAAATCCCTTGTTTTACAATTGGCACTTGTCTATATAGATAGTTCTAGATAGAAAAGAACTAGAGCAGAAATCTGACTGAGGATCTGCAAGTCATTAAAGGGCTTAAGTAACTCGACGCAATACATAGGTTTGTCATAAGCTTTGGATTTAGCAGAATCCTCATAAGAAGTGTAAGTTTGGGTGTCCCTCTGCGTTTCCTTCTTCCCCATGAGAGAACAGCAATTGTTCTAATCAAGTATTTTTCTCCTGTCTATACATTCTCCAATCTGCTGCTTGGATTGACGACCTCAGATGTTCTCAATCCTGAAACCAAAGTTTTCTTTAGGTATTAGAGAAACGTACTGTAGGTAATGTTGACAGTATTGCAGAAACAAATTGCTTTAGTGCAAGGCAGGAGTTTCCTGAGGACCAAACCAGCAGAGACAGGAGGTAGACAGTCCGACTAGGTAATCAGAACGGCATAATGGCCACTTTCAAAAGCAAAACATACAAACTGTCGCATATATACAGAAACTTGAAGTCCCACTGCATATACCAGGCACCTCCATGAGACAGTTTGTCACACGTGGAAGTACTTTGATGTTCCTGAGTCTTTCAGAAACTAAAATAGAGACTTGCCTGTGTCTTAGATCAAGCAGTACTTACTCGGTTGGTAGCGAAAAGCAAAGGCGGATTGCGTGCTAGTGCTCAGGTACTCCAGGCCAGGTCTGGTCCTGATTTAAACGATTGAAACATATAAAGTGATGCAATTAAGCCGAGAGAATGGAGTCCAGGAAGAAATAAGGATTTCACTCCCAGCCCCAACACTAACTCAGTAAAGCAAGCAGGCAGCCCTAAACCCCGCATTTATTTCCCATCCATAAAATCAGATCTGCCTGAAGAGCACCACTTCTCACCCTGCCTCGACCTCCTCCATCAAACTTTTTTGCCAGCGTCCGTGCAAGTGAACCAGCGTCTGGAACTGTCAGTGCCAGCGCCTCGCTTTCCCTTTCGGTTTGCTTTCTGCTGCAGGCTTCACCTGCCTTTACCGCCGTCCCGCCGCCGCCCTGCCAGCCCCGGCCGCCTTTCTGACCCCTGAGGCCTCCGGCCCCGCGATCCTCCGGCGCCGGGGCGGGCGGGAGCAGCCCGACCGGGACCGGGACCGGGACCGGGACCCGGGGCTCACCCCAGCCCGACCCCGCCGCGCCCCCGGCTGCCACTAGAGGGTCTCGGAGGGAGAGGAAGGGAGGGAGGGAGGCGGCGGGCAGGCCCGGCACACGCCGCGCCCTCCCGCTCCACAGGTGGTGCAGACAGTGCGGGGCGGGAGCAAGCATCTCCCTCGGCTCCCACCGCGGCTGCCCCCTGACCTGCCCTCCATGTTGACCGGCTTCATCCCGCCCCGTCGCCCCCCTCGCGTAGCCCTTCCCTTCCCCTCCCGGCCGGCCGCCCGCCGCAGAGGCCGCGGCGAGGCGGGAAGAGCCGCCCCTCCTCTCCCCTCCGCACTCCCCGGCCGGCACGGCGAGGGCGGGGCTTCCCCGGCCGGGGCAGGCCGCCGCCGGCTGCCCCTTCACCCCCCGCTGCCGCGGGGCCGGCGCGGCGCGGCCGCCTTCCCTCCACCTGCTCGCCGCTTTTGTTGGGGGACGGGGAGCGAAGGGGAGGCGCGGCCGCCCCTGCGTGTGGCGGGGCGGGGGCCGCCGGGGCACGGCCCCAGGGTGGGTGACTCGG
>JAVSBS010011214.1:39572-49831 GCA_033124195.1 Coracias cyanogaster
GAGAAACTTGTTTGGTGTGAGGGTGTCAGAGGCTGGCCCAGGCTGCCCAGAGAGGTTGTGGAGTCTCCTTCTCTGGAAAGATTCCAAACGTGCCTGGATGTGATACTGGGCACCCTGCTCTGGGTGAGCTGCTGGAGCAGGGGGTTGGATGAGATGATCTCCAGAGGTCCCTTCCCATCCCCACCATTGATTAACCCGACATCTTACACGTAAGAGGGGGGGGCACTTTGACCTGGTGTATGGAAATCCACACCAGTCATCTGGATCTACTGCATCACCCTGAGCAATGGGTTGGATTCCTTGAACCCAAAATGCTCTTTTCCAGTGGGAAGGCTGCAGTAGGGAAGTCTCCTCTCTTTGCTACGCAAGCTTAACCATCATCATCTTTCTTCTTTCCTTTTACCCAGTGACAGAGAAGGTTTACGAGAGCGAATCCTGTACAGACAGTGAGGATGACTTCGCCAAGTCCAAGCCACCAGCCACGCACAAGCAGCCTGCGCTGCCCCTGAAGAAAGAACCAAAGGAAGAACGGAAGAACCTGAAGAAAGGGGCAGCCGCTGCCAACAGGGCCAACAAACAGGTCTCCATCATGGGGTTTTTTCAGAAGAAATGAGCTGGCTCTTTCTCCCAGTCCTCTTGGCAGCTTGGGCACGTTGCTCTTTTTGGGTGGCTTTCTGCAAGCTGCTGCACTGGAGGAGAACCACTTGCAATCTGCCGTTACGTGAGCTATCTCGCTTACTGTGTAAGTGAGCCCTCTGGACTCGAGTTTTGTCTGGGAGGAGAGTTGGAGCTGTTACCGCAATAATTTCTGTTGTCTTCACTAAGCAGTGTGGGAATCACCAGCTAGGAGCAAAATCTGGAGGAACTCCTCGAAGACTGTTCATCTATTCACATGAATTTTTTTTTTTTACCTCAGCCTTCCACTTGCTCAGTGCTCGGCCAGTTCCACAAGTGGTCGATGGTCTAGGAGCCGAGTTGTGGCTTTTTCTTTTATTTTTTTTCCCCTTTTTTTTTACACCCTCAGCTCTCCAGGTTGACCTGAATGTCCAACGTTGGTTAGAAGCTGTGATGTAGCAGATCTTGAGGCCTACACACCAATACTGAGCATCTGCTTCAGCTTGAACTGAATGAAATGGACTTAATTTCCCCCCAAAGACCAATAAATACTTTTTGCTCTGCCTTTCATCATCTTTTTTTGGACAAAGCAGCACATATAAAATTCTCTCACTCTTCTCCTCCTTCAACATATCCTCCGTAAATGGAGCTGCCTAATTATAGACCAGGACACTGTGGACGCTCTGTCTTTGCAAAAAAAAAAAACACATCTCTGAGGCTTCCCACACAATTGGCTCTGGTGGAATTAGGGGAAGGCTTCGCTGGATTGGGAAAGCAACTGTGTCCTTCGCCGTGAAAGTTAACGAGTGAAAGGGAAGGGTGATTAGAGGGCACCGCTGAAGACACCAGCCAGGTGCCCGCTCTCCTTGGCTGCTGAGACTTAGACCCTGCCTCTTCCTTCGGGAGATTTTCGGGTTGCCTTGAAGGATTCTTTTTCATACGGGCATAAACCAGACAAGAGGAGAGTTGTTTTCTAGGACATCTCGTCATCTGCCTGCTGGAGGAAGCGTCACAGCAGAACGTCCTGAGGAACCAGTTATTGGAGATGAATAAAGCGCTGCAGCCCCGTTCCGCAGAACTGAGTTGTCCTTTTGAGATGTTTTCTGGTGCTAAATTAGATAGACGTAAAAGGCCAGATTTTCCACAGGGTGGGTGCTGAGCGTTTCTGAAGCTTGGCCTTGGTGAGGCCTCCCAAACAGGCAACTGATGTCATCAGTGGTTGTTTCCGAGTGGTGTTAGGCCAACACACGTATGGAGATGCACGTACAAATGGGTTTATAAAGTATTTGTGGTTGGCAGAAGGTAGATCAAGTCTGAAGAGTGTCACCAAGGAAGAAATAAAGATCTTCAGGCATCCCACTGAAGCATTTCACACACTCGTCCTGACCAGATCAGGTTGGTGACTCGAGGAATCTGAACGCGCACCTAACTCGAGAAATTTGAACGCCCAACAGTTGACTCGATTTGAAGTCATGTCACCCCCAGGCCGATGTGGGAGGATCCACTTAAAACCAGCAAGGTCTCAGGGTTTGTGTCCTGGCAGGGTGGGTTTGGCTGCTCACTGCCAGGATTGCTGCTCAAGGGTGACCTCGTAGCTCAGCACCCTCCCCGTGGAGCTCCTCAAGAGTGGTAAGAACTTAAACTCGGGACTTTCTGAATTGGAGACGTAGGGAAAAAATAGTGGGAGGATGGATGAGGGAGGAGAATCGCTCTCGTGGTGTGTTGAGAGCGATGTGGGCTTCAGAGGTCCATGGAGAGAGAATGAACCACCTTGTTCTGACTTTTATGAAGAAAATTTAACTATTCAAACAAAGAATTTTGCTGTAGAGTCTCTGTTCTTTTCTTGGTAGAATTGGGGGGGGTGTTTTGAAAAGTGATAAGTAACAAAACCATTAAATACGGACTTTTTCCTGTTGTCCTTGCTATTCATTAAAAGATGCGTTACAGTCTCATTGCCAGGGGTCGCCGTGACCTTTGACTGTGGGGAAGAGCGTCCTGGTGCAGTGGGTGAAGAGTTCCTCCATCAAAACCAGGGCTGGAGGCATTAAACTGAGCATTAGGGCAACAGTGTGGGTGAGAACATCTCAGACTATCAGGATCCATCTTGGATTGACCCATTGAGTCTTGTTTCTGTGGCCCATGTTGACAGGACGTGGTGTCCTGGTGCTACCTCACCTCTACCGTGGTCTAGCTGGAGCTTGCTGCTCCACCCCGCCTCCCTCTATAACCAGATCAACGTCATAGGCGACTTCCTCAGGAAAATGACTTAATGTCTGAAGAAGCAGGACATAGGCAAACTTCAGACTTCCAAAAATCATGATCTCATACTCCCCCCGCTCCTGCACTTCATGGGCTGCCAGCCCCAGGGGGGCCTCAGGTCCCTGGATGCCCCCTGGGCGAGGCTGGAGCATCCCCAAGCGCTGTGTGGGACTGAAGAAGAGGGCTGGGTCCCCGAGCTGCTGGTTAAAGGAAGGTTCCCTCTTGGTGCCGTGGGGCAGATGTCACCCCTTTGGCAGCTGGGGGCTGGTGGGGGGTGAAGTGGCTGAGAGGTGGTGGCAGCTCCGAGCCAGGCAGCGGCTCTCGGAGCAAGGAGCACATCTCCTGCCTCATGCTCGGCTCAAAACTTGGTCTTGATGGTGCTCAGCGTCCAAAACCTCATCCTGGAGGTAACCTCGGGGGGATTTCCATTCCTCTCCCCCCGCCGCACCTACATTTACACCCTCGGAAGAGCAACGTCTTGGAAGATGTGGGTGGAGGGGACATTTGTTCAGTGTTCTCTGCTAAATGGCTCATTTGAGGGTGTTCCTTTGCTCAGGCTCCCTGAAAGCCTTTTTTCCAGGCAGAGGGAGCCTCAGCCCTGTTCTCCGGGTGGGCCGAGAAGCTGCAGGGACTGAGATACTTTGGCGTAAAACTCTTGATGCGCCAGAGAAGGTGCCTCAGAACCAGCAGCTCCCTGGGAAGGAGCTGGAACCGCTGCTCCTAGGGATGAAACACTTCCCGCATCCCTTGTTCTGGAGCTGATTTACAACCCTCCTTCCCGCAGGGATGAGCCTGCTCGGAATAAAACCCTCTGGATTTCCCTCTCTGGGGCTGCCCGGCCTCGCTCTAGTTACAGAGAACCTGAGGAGGGGTGCGAGGAAGCGCGGCTGGGCGCGAAGCTGGGCCAAGAATGGGCCGAGCCGGGCAGGAGCGGGTCCCGGGGAGTTGTTTTGCTCTCCAGACGGGTGATGCCAGCTCGGCCGCGGATACCGGAGAGGGGAGCAGGGCCTTATAAGGAAGCAAAACTCGGCTTGGTGGAGGGGGACGCAGGCGCTTGCCAGGGCCCTACGTCAGCGCCTCGCTTCTCCCCGGCTCCAGGGACTGGGCTGCAGCACCCCGGGGCACGGGTGAGGTGTTGGGTGCTGCTGGATTTGGGGCGTCCCCCCTCATGGTGGGGTGGCTTCGGCGGCAGCGGCTCATGGTGTCCGCGGCCCTCGATGCTGAGATCTCTGTGGAAGCTCGACGTCGGCTCTTGTCCTGTGTAGTTCTTCACTGTGAGGGTGGTGAGATGCTGGAATGTGTTGCCCAGGGGGGTTGTGGATGCTCCATCCCTGGAGGTGTTCAAGGCCAGGTTGGACGGGGCTCTGAGCAACCTGCTCTAGCTGCAGATGTCCCTGCTCCCTGCAGGGGTTTGGACCAGATCAGCTTGAGAATTCCTTTCCAACCCAAACCATTCCATGATTCTATGATCAATCAGTCCCCCCTGGTTGGTGGGAGGGTTTCACCCGTCCTCCGTCAGCAAACAGCAAAGCTGCTGTGGCCATAGCCAGTAGGACGGGCTGCTGCAGCCACATCCCCATCACCAGGAAACTGCTGAATTGGCTGATCTGAGCTCCTTTGAGCCTTGGAAAAAGGTACTGGAGATACAGAGAGCTTGGAGACCACTCCCAGGGACCCATCGCTTCCAGCCTTTTGGGGCTTACGATGCTTTAAAGACCTAAAACATCCTTCCTGGCCCCAAGAGCTGCCTATTCATGATCCAACAACCCTTCAAGGGTAAAGGCAAGTGCCTGAGAGAGTTCAAGGTTACAACTTTCTTGAACAGATGCTATTTCAGTTATTTTGGTGGCTTCTTTTGAGAAGGTGGAGATGGTTCTGCTGATCTCACTTGGCCAATGGGATTGAAGGATGGGGTGAAATGCAGGACAGTGGGCCTGAAGTCCAAGTGAGTTTTGGAAACCCTCTCACAAGAGACTCTTAATCCTTGTCTCAGCTTTAAGTGTCACCCCAGGGCAGGGAAGAGTGTCCCTGGACCAATATGGGCCACAGTGACCAATGACAAGGTCTAGTTCATCAGCCATCCCCAGTTTTTGACTGTTTTAAGGAAGGTTATGGGTCATTCTACCCTTGTTGGTGTCCTCTGGCTATAAGACACCAGAGTTGCTAAGTTTCAGCACAACTTCTTCAAGGGTTTGCTGGTGCCATTCTTTCCATGTCCTACCAGGAACTGTGCACATATCATGTCTTAATTCATAATTTGATTTTTTGGGGAAGGTCCCTCTTTTAAACAACATCTTCTGCAGGGTTCAGAGGAGGGAGTTCAGCACCTGGAAGCTGCCTGGAGCATCCCAAAAGCTCCTGGTTTGGAAACCGGGAGCACACCAGGACAACTCGCCTGTAGGAACCCTGAGCATCTGCTCTAGTTTTGGAGCTGGATCTCACATCAGAGCTGACCCTGCTCTGGGGCTCAGACCGGAGACCTCAAGGGGTCCCATCCAGTGTCCACAAGTCTGGAAATTAAACCCGCCAAATCACGGTGATAATTTGTAAGCCATGACATGGTGTTTTCTGAGGTGGGGCTCTTCCCGCGAGGCATCTGCTGAAGTCAGCGCCGTTGGGCGGTGGTGGGGCATGTTCATAGAATTGTTTGGGTTGGAAAAGACCTTCGAGATCATTCTGTCCAACCACTAAGACATATATTTGCAACAAAAAACCACAGCAAATGGTGCCCAGGTGGGGCTGAGGGATGAGTACAAGGGCTCAAAGAGCCATCCCCGAGAGCATCACCAGGACTTTCCAGTTGGTAGGGAGGAGATGGGAGAAGAACGTGAGGAGAAAAAGCATCCATGGGATTTTAGAGATGTTTTTTCCACATTCCACTCCTGTGGTGGGTCCCACATGCACTAGCCAAGCATCCCATCCCACTCACTGAGTCATGAGGGCACCAGGACCATGACGCTGGGGAGGATAAGCCATCCCTCCTGGGTGCTGAACATCTCCCCTGAGTGCTTAGCACACTATCTCCACACTGAGCATCTTCCATGGGTGCTGAGCACCCTTCCTCAGGGCGGAGCATCACCCAGCTTTGGTGCTCAGCATCTCCCTTGATGGGAACCACCTTCCCTCAGGCCTCAGCATCCCACCCTGGTGCTTCCTTCCTCAGGACTGAGCAGAATTCCTCAATGCTGAGCATCCCCCTGGGTGCTGGGTGCCCTTTGTCATGGCTGAGCACCACCCAGTCTTGGTGCTGAGCATCCCACCTGGGCCTGAGCATCTCCCTTGATGGTGAGTACCTCCCCTCAGGGCTGAGCACCCTCCACTGGAGCTCAGCACCCTTCCTCAGGGCTGAGCTACCCAACTTAGTGCTGAGCATCTTCTCTGATGTGGACCACCTTCCCTCAAGGCTGAGCACCCACTTTGGTGCTGAGCACCTTCCCTTGCTCTTGAGCATCCATACTGATGCTGAGCATCCTCCCTTGGAGCTGAGCACCCCACCTTTGTGCTCAGCATCTCCCTTAGTGGCGACCACCTTCCCTCAAGGCTGAGCATCCCACTTTGGTGCTGATGGTGAGTACCTCCCCTTGGGGCTGAGCACCCTTCCTCAGGGCTGAGCATCTCCCTTGGTGGGGATCACCTTCCTTCAGGACTGAGCATCCCACCTGGGTGCTGAGCACCTTCCCTTGGCCTTGAGCATCCATACAGATGCTGAGCGTCCTCCTTGGGTGCTGAGCCCCGCAGCCCTTTTGCGCAACCCCACATCTCCTTGCGGCCGCATCCATGGCTCGTGGTGGCCCATGATGTCCCCGTCCCCACGAGCATCCCCAGAGCCGCGGCTCCCGGCACGTCCCCGCGCTTGTTTACTCCTCGCGTCCCGCCGCGTCGCTTCACCCCAGCACTTCCTGGGCTGGTGTCTGAAAATAGATATTTTTAAACCTTTTAAAAATAGAAAGTCTCACTCCTGTTTTTTCCATTCCCTTCTCCTTTCATCTCTAACGGCGACGGAGCCCGAGTCGGGAGCTCGGCCCCGTAAACAGGCTCCTGCGGAACGGGCACTGGGGAAAACACGCGAGCATCTTGAGGAGGAAAAGAAAGGGGAAAAAAAGAAGGAAAAAACAAAAAAAACCCCAAACACCTCCACAGCAAGGGCCGTCCACCTTTCGCACGGAGCCATATTTGGTGTTTTCATGAAAAGTTCTATCTTCACGCTGTAAAAAGTGCCGCTCATTACTCACGCTGTACTCGGTAAGTGTATTTTCCTTGGCGCCAGGCGCGTTGGGGTTTTGTTTTTTTTCTCCGCGGCTCCCGTACAAGCTATTTCGAAGGTCTCATTAGTTTCTCCGTCAGAACTGGCGCTTTCTGCCGCTGTCTGGAGGCCGGCTCTGTTCAACCCGAGACAGAACCGCTGTTTGTTCGGTAAATACGAGGCTCGACTTCGCGGGACCGTAAAATTTCGGCGCGGGTGTCCCGCGGCAGCACGCACAGGGCAGCCTTTCAGCCCCAGCCACCGCCCGCTCCAGCGCCATGGATGTCACCCTGTCCCCACCACCCTCCTTCTGCGTGGGTGTCACTCACCCCACGGTCGCTGTGTGTGCGTGGGTGTCACCACTGTCATGTGCATACGGTCCCCCGGGTCGCAACGTTCACGTGGACATCACCCTGTCCCCGTGTCACTAGTGCGTGGACATCACCCCATCCCACGGTCACTATAGATGTATGGATGTCCCCCTGTCCCCGTGGTGCTATGTGCAGAAATGTGACCCTGTCCTCATGGGCACGGCGGGGCTTTCAGCAGCCTGGTCTAGTAGAAGGTGTCTCATCAGAGAGGTGTTGGGACTAGATGGTCTTGAAGGTCCCTTCCTTCCATTCTATGATTCTATGACACGTGGATGTCACCTTTGCCCTGTTGTCACCACAGCCACGTCACGCCATCCCTGCTGTGGCCACACACATGTGGATGTCATCCCCTCCCCATGGCACTGCTTGTGCGTGGACATCAGCCATCCCACGGATGGGTGTCACCATCACTATGCACACACAGTTGTCACCTTGTTCCCTGCATCACAACATACACATGGACATCATCCTGTCCCCACGTCACTAGTGCATGGAGGTCACCCCATCCCACAGGACCACGTACGCAGGGTTGTCCCTGTCACATCGTGCACTTGCTGATGTCAACCTGTCCTCGTGATCACTTTGCACCTCTCATTCTCCCAAGATCCCTGCACACACGTGGACATCAGCTTGTCCCCAGCAGTCACTCCATACACATGGACATCACCCTGTCCCATGTTCCCTGCACACATATGGACATCACCCTGTCCTCGAGGTCACTCCATGCCCATGGGTGTCACCTTGTCCCAGGGTCCCCGCACACACATAGATGTCACCTTGTCCGTGTGGTCACTATGTACACGTGTCCTTCACCTTGCCCTGCATACGGATGGATGCCACCTTCTCCCCAGAGTCACTACATGCCCATGGGTGTCACCTTTATCCTAGAGTCTCTGTACATACCTGGGTGCCATTTTGTCCCCGTGGTCACTACATGCCCATGGACATCACCTTGTCCCAAGGTCCTTGCATACAGATGGATGTCACCCTGTCCCCAAAGTCACTATATGCCCACGGACATCCCTTTGTCCCACGTTCCCTGCACACACATAGATGTCACCTTGTCCCCATGGCCTCTACATACACATGGCCACCACCTTGTCCCCAGGGCCACCACATACCCACAGCTGACACCTTGCCCAAGCTCCTTACACGCACGTAGACACCACCCTCCACCTCCACCCCTCCTGCCCCACCACGGGGCACCCAAAGTCTCCCAGCAAGCCCCGTGCCGGTCCCGCCGGCCACCACCACCGCCAGCCTCTGCCGCCCCACGGCCGCCTGGCCCCGGGCCCGGGCCTCGGCGCGAGCCACTGTTCCCAGCCGCTCTAAAAGCCGCTTTGTGCTTTGCAGCCAGGCCCTTGGCGCACGATTTTAATTAGAGTCTGGTTACACAGCTCAGCAGATGTGGAATGTATTTCTTAGCCCAGGTGGAATAAATCTATTGCCATAAAAACCAACCCCCCCCTGTTATTAAATTCTCCTTTCTCAATAGCCCAGTATTGAGATGTGTGGCCCCCCTGGCCCCCCGCCCACACCCCCTCAATGCAAACCCTTCTCTAAGTGCTTAATGAGCTTTAATTTTATTATATGTCCCGGCTGCATGAAACGGGCTCCTGGGCCCGGCGCAGGTTCCCGGCTACCGGCCCTGCTGCTGCCGGGGAGGACCCCGGTGTGGTGGGACCGTGTCACGGCCCACTCAGTGGATGTGTGATGGTTGGTTTGCTGTGATCTCAAAGTGATCGCACCACTGAGTCTCACAGACCGGTCAGCCCCACGGCCGGGGGGTGGCTTTGGAGGGGCTGGCACAAGGGTGTCACGCTGCCCCGCACCCAGAAGGGGTTGGAGATGGCAGAGCTCAGCATCAGCTGCTGATGGGTCATCGAGTTGTCCCCCAGCCACAGGGATGCTCATGGGGGCTCGTCCCCCAACTTTGAAGCCCTGCGTCTGCTGGGGGAGCACAGGGACCAGCGGAGAGGTCTCAGCCACCTCAGGGACATCCCTGCTCTTCCCAGGTCCCCTGTGGTGCCCAGGATGGCCATGAGCGTGTCCCTTGGGCCGAGCCCCAGACCAAGGACCATCTATGGCTTTTGGAACACTTCAGCATGGGTAGCGATGGGGGTGGAGTCGCTGGGAGAGGCATTAATGGGGAGACCTGGCCCCTCAAATCCGGGATCTCAGCCCTACATCCTCTCATTCTCCTGCATCCCAGCCATGGTCCCTAATGGCTGCTCCACTGTCCCCAGACCACCCCCAAGGAGGGGACACGAAGGGGTGCCCAGCATGGCCATTGCCAGTGCAGGTGCTGGTGCATCCTGTCCCCCAGGAATTCAATCTTCTCCACCTCCCCTCCACATTGAGGGTGCCATGGGGCTGTTTGCAGGTTTCAGGAGTTGGTTCCATGGGTTTGGGGGCTGTACCCAGCACACAGGCCCCAGTGACACACCCTGGCATGGCACACCATCACCTAACCACCACAGCACCTTGTCACCTGTGTCCTGCGAAATTCGGGGTCACTCAGCCTGCTAAATTTGACATCTTGAAGACTTTCGACCTAGTCATCCAAGAGCAGGTCCAGCCAACCTCCTCCTCCTCTTCCTTCTCCTCCTCTTCCTTCTCCTCCTCTTTCTCCTTCTCCTTCTCCTTCTCCTTCTCCTTCTCCTTCTCCTTCTCCTTCTCCTTCTCCTTCTCCTTCTCCTCCTACTCCTCATTCTCCTCCTCCTCCTTCTCCTTCTTCTCCTCAGCCTCCTCCTCCACCACTCCTCATGCTT
>JAVSBS010011215.1:0-69794 GCA_033124195.1 Coracias cyanogaster
CCCCCCCCCCCCAGCGCAAAACAAAACAACCGAGCCTGGATTGGAAGCAAAACTGCCTAAAACCACTCCGTGTCGGAAATCCGCGTATGGCCCTCGCTGCCGCCTCTCCACGCAGCGGGACAACCCGGCTGGTGCGTGCCCCAGTGTGCAAGGCAGAGAGAAACAGGCTCAGCTCAGCGTTTTATGCCTCACCAGCCCAAAAAGAAACAACAACAAAAAAAACTGTTGCCTGTAAAAGGCAACTGCTGCTTTACATCTTCTCCACCCCTCCCGCCGGCTGGGGCTGGGGAGCGGCTCCGCAGGGAGCGCTCGGAGGAGGAGGGTGGAAGGGGACTCTGCAAAAGTGCACAAGCATCGCAGACAGAAGTTTCCAGGGCTGAGCTCTGCCCAGGACCTTGCTCCGTCTGTGGCGGGCGATCGATTTGGCAAAGGAGGTGAGGTGCCGGAGGAGGTGGTAGGAGTTTTCTCTCCTCGTTGGCCGTTTCCCTAGCTCAGCAAGTAGCAGCCTCTCTAATCCCCGGCGAAGCTCCTGCTGCTCGGGCGATTATTTCATCGCGGCAAGCTGCTCCTCGGAGGAAATTCTCATTACGCTCTTCGGAGAGGCAGGGGAGGGGCGACTGTCACTCAGCTGCTATGGAATAAAAAAAAGGGATGAGCCTGCAGCATCCCCGGGCTCCGGCGCACGAGACGTGGTAGCGTTTCTAGGTCAGGCTGGTGATGTGGGACGTGAAGCCGGCAGAGGTGACATCCTGGCTGTGTCACCTCCTGTTCCTCGATGGGCAAGGGTTGCACGCCGGGGCCGTGGCTTTGAGGGTGTGTTCTCCGTGGGGCCTGGAGGACCACTGCTGAGGAGGATGGAGGGCAACGAGGAGGTGGGAAGGAGCTTCATATGTCCTAGCAGGAGAAAGTGGAGGCGTGTAGAGCACTGGGACCAGCTCATGGGTCCAAAAAGCACGTTCATGAGACCATGGAGCCAAGGCTGAGACCTTGCTGCAGGAGGCAGAGACTGCACTTGGAAAGCACCAACCACCATGGCCCAGGGAAGGGCTGATGAGGCCGCCCTCCTCCCCACACCCCGGGCTGCTGCTCCTCCGTCCATCCCCACGAACCACGTAAACAGGAGGGAGCAGGTCCCTGTGGCACACTTTAATTAAGAGATGGAGACACCGACTTCGCCTTTCCCCAGAGGATTGCAAAAGGCCCGGGCGGGCCCCACACTTCAGCTCAGGGCCATCCCTGCTCCGACAGGCGCTCTGCCCCCCGTGTTACAAAACCGGGCTCTGACTCACCTCCCTTTCCCAGCCCACTGCGCACCGAGCCTGGAGACGTTTGCAGGGATCCCTCAGAGGGACGCAGGGATTCTGGCTGCTCTGCACCCTGCTGCTGGCACCTACAGCAGGACATGGCAGGCAGGATGTGGCATTGTCCCACCAGTGTCCTCCTCAGACCTCTGCATGGAGCCCCAGGCCGGGGACAGCTTTCTAGGGAAGTTATTCCCCATGACTGGAGGATATGGAAAAGGGACAGTGACCACTCCAGGTCCCCTGAGCCCAGTAGTCAATGACACCACGGTCCCTTGATGTCTAAGATGCTCACTGGCTTCTCCACAGCTCCAGGAAGCCACCACCTCAGCAAGCTGAGAGGTGGTGGCAAGGGAGCTCCCTGGGCTGGGTGCTGGCAGGAGCCAGGACCAGGCTGAGGGCAGCAATACACCCCAGCACTGCTGCTAATACTGCTCCTGACTATAGGCAGAGTGGGGATGCGATGCGGGGGATGAGGGAAGCATCCATTTTGGGATGCTGGCTTTTCTAGCGAGCTCACAACAGCAGGAGAGGACCCAGCATGGCCTCCCTGGCTGCCAAGGGCCAGTGCCAGTGATGCCATGGCCTGGAAGCCAGCACTCACATCCCTGTCCTTCCCTGCCTGCGTGCTAGGACAACCCCAGCTTGCCCCTGGCAGGCTGCTGGGGCCCCATGGCCGTGTTTAAAGGCAGCAAAGCTGATTATTGCCTTTCTCTCAAGCAAAGGGTGAGGAGGGTTCAAGGCAACCCCAAGGCAGGGGGAAGAGGCCTGTGCCCCAGGCGTGGGCTTGGTCAGGTTGGAAAACTGTTGTTTCTCTCTTTTAATGAGTTTTCTAGTTTTTGACCCAGTTTGAAGGCTGGTTGTGACAATGGGCCCGAGTGAACAACACTGTTCATCATACTCAGGACAAGGGCCTATCACACCGAGATTACACACCCACACCCTGCCCCAGGCCTGGGCCTTGGGCCAGAGACATGGTTTTGCTCCTCGGGGCTCACATCCCACTGCTAAAAGTGATGCTCGGAAGAGGTTTGAAAGGAGAGCAAGAGGAAGGTGGGAGAGAAGAGGCGAGGCCAGATTCCCTTCCCTCCCTGCCTCTCCCTGCGCTTTGCAAGCACAACATCTTTGCAATACCCTCAGGAGGAGCAAAAACACCCCCTGCACATGCCCAAGGCTGGATGTGCGTTGGGACGGGGATAGCTGCATGGTGTGGCAAGCCCTGGAGGTACATGATCCTCATTGTGCTCAGCTCTCTGTCCTCCTTCCTCCTTCTGTACCCAGCAGGACACCCCACAGAGCCACCCCATGGGGGTCCCCACCCAACTGGGGCCACTCTCCTGGGTCAAGCCAGCCATGGGGCACAAATGGGAGTCATCCTGCAGGGACAACTGTGTGGACAGCCACCGCTCCCTCATCTCGTCCCTCCTTGCCCCATTGGCACACCTGGGAGAAGACAGACACACAACACGCTCGCGCACACTCACAAAACCAACCCCGAATCTGGATCAGTATCAGAGAGAATTAATTACTGTTTCATGCATATTCAGATGAGAAACTCAGCTGAACCTGGCGGCAGTTTGGCGCCTGGGGCGGCCCTGGAAAGGAGAATTCCTCTGGAGAGATATAAATCACTGCTCCCCTCTATTGCTTTCCCCGTGGAGTGCTACCTCCTGGGGAAGACTGAACCTTGATTTCCTTTTTTTCCTCCTTCTTCTTCGTTTTCAATCTGCGCGGGGCCCCTGTAATTACAATGGGCTGCTTTAGGGCTTGAGTTATTTATTGGGTAACAGCGACACACCTACCCAGCTCCAGCCGCCTGCCTGCCCGCGAGTCGTGGCTTGTCCTGCCTTCCCAGCAGGGCCCGCCGAGCTGGGCTGTGCCGTGCCGTGCTGTGCTGCTTTAGCTCAAGACAGCACGGGCAGCGGCAGCAAACAGGGACCACCACCATTAAGGGATCCACTGGAGACACATGCATGGCGGTGTAGTCCCTGCTCGCAGGGGTGGGAGCCACGCTCTTGTTTTATTGCAAAACACCATTTTGCACACATGTTTGGGTGCTGCTACAGCGGGTGGTGGATGCTACCAAAGCTCACACTGGTTGTGAAATCTTTGGCCCTGTTTTATAGGTGGGGAAAGTGAGGCACAGAGCGCAGAGGTGGTTTGCCCAGGGTCATCCCAGGAGATCGGAAGAAGAACCTGTGCCTCTGGCTGACATGTGGCTGGGCAAGAAGATGCCAGCGAAAGCGTTCCGCTCAATGCTGGCGGGACCTGTCCCCCTTGCCTCTGCTTTGCTTCCCAGCAGGCAGTCCTCTGCCCAGCCCCAGCTTCACATCCCCCTGCCCAACACTGCTCTCCTCACGTGCAGGCTGGAGCATTCGGAGGAGATGAGCACTCGGGGCTGGAGACCACATGGCTGGAGAGAATTAAATAATTGATGGGCCAGAAGTCTCAAACAGCTACCAAACCTCCAGGGGCACCATTCGAGAGGCAAAGCAGAACCCCGGACAAGCCCCTTCTCTCTGATACGATGCCAATGAGTCTCACTCCTTCCTGGGGCCTCTGGTGGACTGAAGACATAGGGTGACGGAGATGGGAGTGCTTCTTCGCTCATCTCGCCTCCCAGCTCACCCCTCACTCTGCTGGAGATCTGGAGGGACTGGCCATCTTCCAGCCAGGCGGGGAGGAGCTGCGGGGAAGGAGGCCACCACTTCCAGGCTGAAACCCTCCTGCGTGGGATGGTTCCCACTGAGCAGCACCCTCAGAATGAGCAAGCGGAGTGGGGAAGAGGAAAAAAGCCTGCAAAATCAAGGTGGGTGCCCAGCTCTTCCCTGTGCAAGAGCATGGGGCCACCAGAAAGCAGAAAGCTCCACACCAGCGAAAGGGACAGCTCTTCTGCTACAGCCAAGCCGCAGCCTCCTTGCTGCGGGAACATGGAAAATGGCTTTAAAATTGTCAGGAGAAAAGCATAAATTCAAAGCATCAAAAAGGATAAATTCAACATAGAAATTCGAAGGAATTAAATCCAGTGGTCTCACTCCCTGCTCCAGAGGTCCCTTGGCTCCAAAGCCTCTGCAACTGGGAGAAGGTCACTGCCCCACAGCTCCACTCCTGCTCCCTGCCCAGAGCATTGGGATAGAGGGGCCAGTTACTTACTGCTGGCACAGCCACATTGGGTATTGGGGGGTCTAAAGGCAAGAGGGGTAGCCCCCATGCAATGGTTGTGGCCACATGGATCCTGGGCATCAGCCTCACAGGGTCTCAGTGGTGGGAGGAAGAAGTTTTCCCACCCGAAGCAGGGCTGCCACAGGATCTGTCATGCAGGCTGCAGCGTGAAGCATCTCCCCGCGCTAGACATATTTGTTGATACTTAATCCGCCAATAAAAGTGGTGCATGACCAAATTGAATATTTAATTTAATATGCGCTAACCAGGAGCTGGTTGGCATTTTACCCAATGGAAAATGTTTGCAGCCCTCTCTCTCTTTTTAACTGATTTTTGATGAAAAGTTTTTGATTATATTTTTCTTGGGATGTATTTGCATTATTTTTTTCTTGGGATGTATTTGCATCTTTTTTTCTTTTAGGTGCTGCTGTTATGATCTGAAAATGGTAATTTTCATTTACCAGCGCACGGATTTAATGAACAAGCTATTTGAACAACCACTTGGACAAGTATTAAAAAAAAAAAAAAAGAAGAAGAGAGAAAAAGAATCCATTTCAAATCCTCAGAATACCCCCCCCCCCCTCCACCAACGTCAGTAATTTGCAGAAGAGTGGTTCCTTCATTTTTTTTCCCCAGTATACTAGATGAAACAGTTGGAAGTGTTTGAAGCTGGCAAGAAAAGCATTTCTAGCTACTGATGTCATGAAAATATAAATTGGCAGATTTTTCACGCTGGGTCAACGTGTAGCGATAAGCACAATGCCATACCTTTAGGAGCAGTATTTGTTGGTAAACAGATGGGAAGCAGCCTATAATGTCCGTAGTCGATAATATACAGCCAGTGTGCATTGGCGAGGTTGCCGTCGGAGCAATAAATTGTGCATCTTCCTGGCGGAGGCTGGACCATCCTGTGTGCAGGCACTGTTGAGCCTGTTGTGGGCAAAACACACACCGTGGAGAATCGTAGTGAATAATTTAGAGAGCACCCTTGTTCGTCTCTCTTAAACTGCCCATTCAGTCATTTCTGCTGCTCCCATTTCAAGCAGCTGGAGGAATTCTTCCTATTTTCCATGCCAAATATAGCAGTTTTTCCAGAAATGCTCAAACACACAAGCCAGGAAGTTTCCCCTCTCCGGGTGAGTCACTGGAAGTTCAGGCTGCAGTTTCATGATTGCTTCAAGCCGATCGAAATCTGTGCCGCTGCCAAAAGGAGCCGTCCAGCCCTCCCTGGTGAGCGGCCTCGCTCCCTCCTTGTGCAACGAGCATCAGATTAGGGAACGGATTGCACTGAAAACAAATCCTGCTGTTTGGGGGGGGTTTAGTGGGAGGTTGATTTTCAATCAAATAATTTGGCCAGCACGTCTCATGGCTATGTGGGTTCGAGAGGAGGCTTGTTTGAACTGCAAGGCATTATGAGGATGCTCCTTATATCAGAGTGACTAAAGGCAGAGGCGAAGGGGATATGGTGGGAAATGCCATGCCCATGGGGTCTTGAGTGGGTGCATGTCCCCTGTGTCACACAGCTCACCTGCAGAGCTGGTGGGGGCTGTGTTCACACCCCTAACCCCAGGATGGGAACACAGGGAAAATCCCTTTCTGGAAGGGATTTTCTTGGGCGCCATTTCTCAGATCCAGGAGTAGGATGTTATTTGGGACATTGGGACCGATCTGTTTGTCAGGACTGTCCCTGCTAGGCCACGATGCTCAGGCATCCTACTTCAGTGGAGATACCTGTGATACACAGGATTTCAGAGAGAAGGGCTATTTCAACCTCCTCTTTTAGGAGCAGCACCACTCTCTTCCTACTTCTTATCTCCCTTCCATCTTCCTACACCCCCCAGCACTTTTTCTAGCTACTTTCCACATTGGTTTCCAAAGCGAGAGAGCCTTCCTCCCATTTTTACTGCTCATTTCCTTCTAATTGTTGCAAACCCATGGGACCAATTTTAAACAAAGTTGATGGGGAGCTGAGGGGGAGATCTTAGATGTTCTTGCAAGTGTTCTGAAAACAAGTCACTAAGCAGAGGGAGGACATTCACTACCACCTCTCCAAGAGACTGGCCACTGCAGACTCAGGCCTTTTATTAGTCACTAGAGAATCCACGCCAAGCACCACGACTGAAGCACAGTTTTGAACCTGCAATTTCCCCAGCACTGCTCATGCCTGGGGGTGCACCTCAGCTCCTCCCTGCTTCACTGGGCACCCTCCTGCCCTCTCCTTAGTGGGCGTGGGGCAAACATTGCTCTTGCAAAGGCCGTGCCCTGGCAGGCCTGGGGTTTTGGGGCTGCAACCCGCTTCACGGGGTGTGGGTAAACCAGCCTTGTTTGTTATGTGTTTCCACTGCTCCAGAGAGCTGCAGCTTTTGTGGCTGGGACATCCCTGTGGCTCTGTGAACTGCTTTTAAGGAAGGGTAACTGAGGCCAGCAAGTGTCTTGCCAGGTGGTGCGGGTTTGCTACAAAGGAGTTTGCCTCTCTGGTGGGATAATTTTGGAGATCAGCAAAGCAGAACAGGTTGAAAATCCCTGCTCTGGAAACCTGCATTATTTTTTTCCTCCTCTCAATATTTGTTCCATTATTTTTCAGAGACAGTGCTTGCCTTTTTTGCATAGAAGCCTTGCTGACAGGCTATTTATTTGCCTGCTTTGGAAAGGCATCCCCGCTCACCTCCGGTCTCTCCCTCCCTCCTCTTCATGGCCAGAATTTGCTCCTGCTGGCCCCGATCCAGGCAGGCACTTACACAGGTCACTGCTCCAACTCAGAAGCTGGTGGATCCCTCTTGGGTTGCCCTGGGGACTAACAGGTTTTCCTGCTCCATCTCCTGGAGAAGCTGTGGAAAGAAGGGGGTGTCCAAGCTAAGGCCAGAGCTGGTTTCTGTGCCCATCTCTTGTTGAGCTGCTGGAGGTGCTGGGGTAGTTCTTCCCTACCCTATGTGGCACCGCTGTCCCCAGGTGCTAGCACTGCAACATAGCAAAGCTACCAGGTTGGAACATTGCACCTCCTGGCCAGTCTGGGCTGGAAGGGTGCCTGCAGGCATCTGGGCAGCCCCAGCACTGGGTGGGACAGCCCCATCACGGACTGCTGGCTGCCACCAAGGAAAGTTCTTCCTTCCAAGGGCTTTGCTTCCTATCTCCAGCATTTTCCATCTGACAAGGGAGACCAGGGCCAAGACTCACTCTTGCTGTGAAAGCCTCTAGGCAGGACATGACACCATCCCTCATTGCCCTTCTTCTCCCCAGGATCACTAGGAGATAGGGCAAGGAGCAGCCAAGCTCAAATTGTGACTCCCTTGGGTCCCTACAGTGCCCACCCCACCATGGGGATGGCTCCCCACGCAGAGTGTCAGGCAGGTGTTGGGACACTGATGCTCCCTCCCCAGATCCATGTGACTCTGGGTATGGGGACACAGTTTGAGAGCACCCCACAGCGCTCCTCTCTCCGCCGCTTGCCTGCAGTGAGACCCAGCAGCTTAGGTCCACCAGGCACCTTGGCTGCCCTGGTGCAACAGAGATCAGCCCTTTTGTGTCCCCCTGTGATGAGGGCCTGGGTGACATGCACACATTGCTCGGGCTGGACACCTTGCAACAGCCAAAAACCACAGCTGAGAGCTCCAGTGGGTGTCTGCTTTGAAAGGACAAGGGCAGGAGCAGGACCGGATGGTGTTGCTGGGGTATGAGACTGTTCAGCACTTACAGAGTCCTAGTGCAGCCCTCACCCTGCCACCTCTCACCTCTGACATGTGCCATCCCCCCAGGGGACAAACCTTCCCAGGACCACAGCAGCATGGGCTCAGCACCCCCACACACAAGCCGGGGAGGTTTCAGCACACACAGCGCTCTGAAAACCCACCAGGAGGGGATGTGAGGAGCCAGAGGAGCAGGATGGCGCTGAGCGCTTGGAGGTCAGCCCGTGCAGATAAATTGAAGGGATGCTGAGCCCTTCTACTGCATCCTGGCGCCAGATGCCCCTGGGTGGAGCAGGCTGAGGCGGTGCTGGGGGGAGCAGGGTCCCCGTGCCCCGCAGGCCAGCCCGGGCTGGGCAGTGGGCGACACAGGACGGCGCGGAAATGAGGCAGGCGAGGCCCGGCGGCTCTGCTGCCTATCGCCCCGCCACTCGCACGCCCTGGGTCGGGCTCCGGAAGAGTAAATCACCCCGGCCTTCCCCAGCCGCGCCGCTTCCACCCCGGCTGGGACTGTGGGGTCCCTGCCAGCGCTTCCCGCAGCCCACGCATCCCGCAAGGCCGGCCCGAGGTGTGCTCCCTCCGCTCGGCCGGACTCCGCTCCCCATCGCCGGCTCCCGGCTGAGCTGCCCAGGCTTTGCCCCAGGATGTGAATTTGGGTGCTGGAATTTATCCGCGGCTGTTTTGGCTGTGGCTGAACTCCACCTCCGGGCAATGACATGTTGTTTCCATAGTAGCTAATGGACTGGAGATGGAAGGGGGGAAACACAAACCCGCACTAAAAAGGGACTTGTGAGTAATGTGGTTGCTCCCAGCGCGGAGTAGGAACTTTCTAGCCCTCGACGGAGCCCGTCCTTTGCCTGGCGCCTGCGAAGTGTCAAGAGGAGAGTGTGTGTGTGCGCGGAGCTGGGCAGGGGTGGGATGACAAGGGGGTCCCTGTCGGTGCTAGGGGGTTGGAGGTGCACAGCGCTGGGGAGGGGGGACATGGTGAGCACAAGAGCCTGTGGAGAGGGTGCAGTGCTGGTGGGGGACACACACATGGGTGGCATGTGTCTACTGGGGTGTCCACACACTTTGCATGCACAGAGCAGCCCTGGGCAGACTCGCACTGTGGTGGTCCCTCGGAGCAGAGGCTGTCACTGGCAGTAGTATGGCTGGTACCAGGCAAGCCACAGGTGTCCAAGGGCTGTGTTCACCCATGGGACAATAACAGGTGACAAGGACAAAGTCTGGAATATACAAAGAGGCAGTGGGAGAGGGTTAGGATTCTTCGACCCTGCTGAACCCCCTATGCAGGCACTGGCTGGGTCTCGGTGTGAGAGCAGGGAGTCAGCCCCCGCTCTGCTGCCCACCTGCTTGCGGCCTCCTGACCAAGCCCGAGTCCCACAGCACTCTAGGAGCAGGGAGGATCGGATTTGCCTCCTGTGCCACAGCCTGGGCTCCCACCGGCCAGCCTGGCACAGCGCTGCAAAGCCACCACCCTCTGACATTTCCATCACACTCAGCTACTCCATGGACCAAATCTGCCCTCAAGAGAGAACAGCTCCATTACTCCATGTGCAGATGGAGTGTGGCTCCTGAGGACATCCTCGTGCCCATCTCTGGCCAGCAGCCCCAGCCAGATCCCTTCATCCTGGCTGCTGTTACAGCATTTTGCTTCCACTTGCACGTTCCCTGGCTTGTTTAGTTGCATAGCTCCCACCGTGTCCGGCTCTTTGTGTTGTTTGCTGTTAAGTAAATCACTGGCAGCTCCCCAGAGCGCTGGGTAATGGCAGGATAATTCCCAGCAAGACCCTGGTAATTCACTTGAAGGAAAGCAGAGCAGAGGAAAACAGCACTATTAGCCATTATCCCGGCCTCTCAAAGGCCTCCTTGCCTGCAGAAGCGCCGCGTGGTGCAGCAGGCATGCCTGCCACGGCTCCCAGACGCTGCGGGCCGTGGGAGGGCTGCATGCAGCCAGGTTTTAGCCTTCTCTTGCCAGCCTGGACCAGCATATGAAATGTGGGTGAGTGCCTCTGTCTGGTGTGGGCATGAGCAGGTTGGTGTCAATCCCAGGAAAAGCACCCAATGATGGGACTCAGGTGATGCAGCAGTGCCCATTAGGCAGCACAGACTCATGAGATGCTCTTGGTTTGGGTCTCCCATCAAGCGCACAGGATGCATGGCAAGGCTGAGGTCTCAAGCTGCAGGAGTGACTCCTTGGCCAAGAGCCATCAGGCACCTGCCCTGCCACAGGCAGAGGTCTGGCAGCTGGATCAGGGAGGAGGACAGTTGTGCTCTGGCTGCTGCAGGCTGCTAACAGCTCCTCTGGACCAGGGGGAGCTTTGACACCTGCATCAGCAAAGATAATGCATACCAGATAACCTCAGCACCTTTCCCACCTCCCTGCTGTTGGGACATTCTGATCCTGGCTGGGGCTCACTGCAGACCAAGAGCAGGGTTTCTGCTGGGGTTTGCTGATGCAGCTCAAGCACCGACCCTGCCCCACAGAGGTACTCCATTCCCACTGGGTCCACATCCTCTGCAGATATCAATGCCAAACAGCTTCACCCAGGCTCTCCAAAGAGCTTCCAGCTGTGTTTCTGAGTTGCACAGGAGTGTGGCATGGCGGGGGGATGCTGGGAGGGCAGACCCTCCAAAGAGCTTGGCAAGGGGCTCAAGGGGACAGGCTCCTTGCAGAAGCTGCCTGCCTCCTTCCAGCTCTGCAATGGGGGACTGAGCTCCTTTGCAAACCTGCCTGTCAAGTGGCCGTTGGCGTTCCTGAGAGAGGCCCCTGTTTGCAGAAGTGCCAAATTCTCCCCTTGAGCCTCCTGGCAGCGGGAGGGAGCAACCGCAGCAGCCCCCTGCCCAGCTCCCTGCTCCTGGGGAGGACGAGGAGTGCTCCCGCTCCACCCAAACCCGCACTCGCACCCCTCGGCGTGCTCACACACACACACACACAAGCACCCACAGACAGAGGAATGCGGACACAAAGGTGCACACACGCCTGTATATATAGGCGCAGGATTCCTGACGCTTCTTGTTCATTGGCTTCAGAGCAAAGTCCCAGCTTCACCAGGAGCAATAAAGGCTTCCAGGCCAGGCTTGTAGTAAAAGTAGTAAACTTTAAGGGCAACAGGGTTCTCTGACTGTTTCCGCAGCAGCACTCACCATTGCCTGACAAAGGCTTTCCCTCTGTTTGCTTTTTATGCACGTGCACATTTGGTGCTGATTAAGTGTGTGAGGCCGTAGCTCCAAGCGTGTGGGGCAGCCCTGCTCCCAGGCATCCGCAGATGCACCCACACCCACTCCACATACCTGCTCCCATCCAGGTTCCCCTTCCCTGCAGCCAAGCCAGGTCTGGGAGACCCTCTCCAAGGTGCCATGGCTTTGGTTGCTCTCCTACATGCTCCCCAGGAGTGGCAAGCCCATGGAAGAGAGTTGTATTTGATTGTCAAGGCCTGCACATGTTTCATGGCAATGTCCCTTACTCTGTACTCGTGCGGCAAGAAATTAATAGCCCAGGAAGCAGAGGGGGTTGCGGGGAGATTGGGAGTAGCCTGTCCCTCTTTGAGAAGTGAGTTCCACCATCTTAGGCTGTCTCCTGAGGGACTCCTAGGAGCATTATGGTTGCCCTCAAATGTTTTGTGTCAAAGGGAGAGATAATGGCCTTAACCTTGGCTTTCAGGCTCTACCACAGCCTCACACCCTGGAGAATCCAAAGACAAGGAAATGCTGAGCTCACCTCAGTAAAGATGTCAAAAGTCCATCCTTTTGGAAACCAAGGGCTTGCTTCCATTTCAAAGATGCAACAATCATTTCCATAGCAACCTCAAGGGCAAAGAATTCACCCGCATCAGCCCCTATGGCCTCCAACCCTGAGATGCTGACATGGAAAGCATAGGACAGGTTGGCATACTTTGTATGACTTGCTGCAGATAAATGTGGCAACGCTGCATGCTCATTGTTGTCTCCTCAGGGCAAAAGTCCTCATGTCCAGGGTACTGTGCTGCTGTGGGGCAGCCAGAAATGGTGGTGAGAATGGGAGGAGATGTAGCCACGTCCAGAGGGACAAGATGAAGTCGGCCAGCTGGAGCAAACCTTTCCTGAAGGATGCTTCAAGGTGACAGCTGAAGGTGAGAATTTACTACCCCTAATATAACCATCTAATACTGCGATGCCCACTATCATCAAGCATGACAGAGAACCACCTTCAGCGCATAGTTCATCCTCCCACCTTTCACCCGTCCTGTTGTGTTAGTGGCCTTCCACCAAGTAGTAAGGAAAAGGAGGTGTTCTGTGTCCAGAGGTACCTCTCAGTTAATAAGCCGTCACAAGACAACACGTTGAGTCACTTGTGAGAAGACAATCCTCACCTAGCTGCATTAAGGCGCAAGAGTAGCTCTGATCTAATGAGACTTCCCTTGAGCACCATGATCTGTGGGCTCAGCTGTGGGCTGGGGGATAGGTTTTTGAGAAGGAATAAGTTCCCCAAGTTGAGACCTCCAATGAAGGCCCTGTTCAGTCTTTCAAGTTGGGGGCAGTTCCAGACGTGTGCCAAACATTTATGTACCAGAGAGGCTCCCAGGCCTGTGCTGACTCTGGGCTGGGTTTAGCCACACTTTGGCTCTCCACCCTTGACTATTTTACACTGCATATTGAGGGATCCCTTGAAGGCAGACAGGAGGGCAGGCTGGATCAGCTGTCTCCCCAGCATTGATTTCAGGAAGCTCATTTGCTCACCTCTGGATCTTGGTGAAGCAGATAGAGGTGCAGAGCATTTGGGAGGATCAGACCAGAAAGAATGGCCACCCCTCCCATGTGGCTTCTTTTACACCACAGGCCATTGTATTTTGCCCACTTACTCCTAGAATGGATGCCAAATCAAACACCTCTTCCAGAAGGGAACCAAGTCTTGATCTGAAGATAAACCCATAGAGTCTCAGTCTCTCATTAGCTGTTTGCTTCTAATGACTAATCATGCTTCTTGTTGATTATTTCTAATGTAGGTTTACCCTGCCTTTGGAATTTAGCCATTGGTTTGTTGCCTGTGTTAAAGCATTTAGTGAGAAATGGAGGCAGTTAGGCTCCTGAGAGCATTTTAACTTTAAAAACTTAACTCCTAGTCAAGGGTTTTGTCAGTGTGAGAGTCACGAGGCCTCAGATGAAGACTAAGGCAGATGCTTTTGTTAATGGAGCAATAAAACAATAAATCTCTCAATGTGTAAAGGTGCTAGATTAAAATGAGTGCAGACGGAGCAATAAGGATATTTTAGCATCAGCTATCCTCATAAGACATTATTGAAGTCAGGCTGCGTGAACACCACCTTCTTTAAGACACTTGTGAGATAAAGCAGCGATAATGATACGTTAAGTGGCCCTAATGCTTCAACTAATGCGGAACTGATATGAATGTGATGTTAGCCTGCAGAGGTAGGTATCCCAGGTATGTGCTGTGGGATACCTGCTTGGGGTATGTTGAGATGAATATGTATGTTTGGATTGCTGTAGGGGATCAAAGGGCGTGTCTGAGGGTTTTGTTTCCCAGGGTGAGGTCTCTGACACCTGTGGTGCATCTTCCTTCTGCCAAGCCAGAGAGATTGGGAACACGATGAGAAACAGCTGAAGGTTTTACTTTGTTAGAACGCATCCTTCATGTCGGCAACAGGCTGCAGAGTTTGTGTCTTGTTGGTTTCTCCTCTGTAAATGTTTGGTATTACCTACAACAACTGAAATTAGCTTTCCTGTGGCCTTAGGAAAATGCTCATACACCTCTTAATCTCGGCTTCATTTAGATAACCAGACTAGGCATGTGTGCTCTTGTTCTCTCCCATGCTTGGGCTTCCTTGCAGTGATTCTTTTCTACATCTTCCTCCATGTTCATTCCCATTAAAACCAAAACAAGACAAAGAAAATGAAACTGAAAAGCATAGGCATGACTTCTGCATCACCCATGTCATTGCTCTCCATTTAAACATCCAGAAGTTGTGCTGTTCCTTTTAGTCCCATATCACAGTAGGAGTTTAGTTGGGTTGATTTTGTGGTCTGAAGCTTTCCATCCTCTCACTTGGTACGTGAGTCCACAATGTGCTCCTTGCTCCTTGCATTTGACTTGCTAAGATATTTGGTTTGAATGGACTGCATTCACCAAATGAGCAAATGACTGAGGACTCAATAGATCTCATCACCCATCCTTCTGCCATGTGCCAGCATTATCAGCAGTGAGAAGGATTCAGGAGCATCCATCTTCCAGGGGATGCCCCTGAGGAAGACTCCTATGTGTCAACAAAGGTCAGGTATTTCTGTAGCTGGCTCCTGTAGAAAATACTTTATGATGTTGCATCGCAAAGTTCTCAGTCAAGATGTTCACAAGAACAATGTTGCGGTCATGCAGTGACCTTCACTCACCAAACCCAGGCTCATTTTTGTGTACCAAACCTTGTTGCCACAAAACTAGGGCAATTCATTCTTTATATTCTTGCCTGTTAGTTCTGTGTTGGTTAAAGCTCAGATTCTCTTCCACTCTTTTGCACGATGCCAGGTTAACAGGTCTGATTTATCCAGTGATCTCATTTGCCTTTTTCAGAAATCCTGGCAAAACATTAGCATTTCTCTGATCTTCTTGCAAATAAAGATCAGTAAGGCAGGACACCTCTGCCAGCTCTCTAAGGACTCTTCTGGGCTTGTGAGTTGACTCTTGTATATGCTCTAATATCTTTCCAAGATTCCAGTGGTCTGTATGATATCTCGGCTGATACATGTGTATCCCACCACCCTGCTCTCAAAATGGAATTACTTTTCGAGCAGAACAACTTTTACATATCACTGTAAGTTTTATCATCTCCATGGCGTTAGGTGGAGACTGTATCAATGCTGTCACTTCTTTTGCTTTCCATCTACCTGAGAGTCTCTCCTGTCAACCTCACCCCCACCCAACTTGGACCTTTTCCTTGTTCTTTTTTAGCTTTCCTAATTGGTATCTTAAGTTTCCCTTTTATTGACTGATTTTTAGTGTCCTCCCTCCCTTCCAGTTGTGATGTGTAACTCTTTGGTTTCCAGTTCACCACTGAATCAGAATGGGCTTGTAGCCAAACCCATTTCCTCTGGGTTTGCAGTATGACCTGCCAGCTACCAAAAACTCTTTCTGAAAAGCTCGCAATATTTTCTCACATTTTTTCTAAAATATTCCTCCCGACCAGTTTCTCTTTTACTTTCTCTTGGATTTGGAAAAATCACCCCTATGGAGCATCACATGTAAATGAGCAAGAACTGTCCTTTTTTGCCCAGAAAATGTGGAATCAGGTCATGCTGGCTCGTCCCCAGACAACCACTGCCTTCCAGCCCGGCAATTAACTCATGTGTATCTGTCATAACGAGGTCTGGAGGACACATTATTTTGTGTCCTGTGTGGTTTCTTTTACATCAGGTTATTACCTACAGTTTTGGCAACCTTCATTCTTTGTTTTTTAACTAGTGGATACGCCAGACCTTTAGGATGGTCTTTACCAAGTGTAATTTCTCCAAACAACGCGATGTTTTATGCTGGTTCCCTCAATGGCAGGCCAAGGAGCAGTGAACTTCTCTGGTTTGCCTGTCTGGTGCAGAGTCTGGCAGGCAGGACCACTCTTGGGTGTTGGTGTTAGTGCATCACTCCATGTGCAGTCCAGATCTTGCGCTTCCCCGTTATCAATAGTTCTAAGCTGAGGAAACAGCCTGTTCATAAAGCGCTCCCTTCCACGCAGCTCGCATGCAGACTGTCCTTCTCAAACGGATCCCCTCACGTGAACCAAACCAGCAGCTTTTATTCCTACCAATGGCATCAGTTTTTTCCTCATCAGGGAGAGCTTCCCGTTCCTTTAGCTTGGTAAGCACACATCTAACCTCAGCGTTTGTGTGACCAAGATCTTTTCCAGCCATGTCCTCTGCCACATGGGCTCATTCTGTTGACGACATATTGTTTTTCAACTGCTTTCATCTCCTCAGCATCTTTGCCTTGCACTGTCAGCCCAATCCTTCCCCAGACTGTCACCAGCTCATCTCAAAGCCATGACACTCGCCAGCAGAGCCACAGTCTACATGTAGCTCTGCCTCCTGCACAGTCCAGGGCTTCATCTGACAAAACCAATGCAGCCAGTCACGTCTCTATAAATTCTCCTTGGACTTTTTTTCCATAAGATGTTCACCATACTAGTGACTTGTCAGGTGACTTCAAAATCCCACCCAGCCTCACCTTTACACCTCCCATCCTTTCTTCCAGGAGAAAGCAGAGCACGTCCTATAGCTCCTGGGCTATTTAAACATCTCTGTTTACTTTTCACCACTCAAACACAGAATTTAATTTTGCTTCTCCAGTGTATAATCCTTCTTCTTCTCCTTTAAATGCCTGTGGCACCACTTATCTGGGTGCCCAGAAGGTCTCCATGGTGGCTCCAGCCTCTCCCCAAAGCTGTATCTGCTGGGCTGGGGCAGTGCTGAGGTACAGGTACCTCCTGGTCTGGAGCTTCTGCCCCTTTCCCTGGGCTGTTTGGGGGATCCTCAAATTCATGAGCTCCCCAGGATGTCTCAGCATTGGACCAGACACCATAGGAACCTTGTGACATAGCGAGCATGGGGGCTGTGTGTTATTTAACAGCTACCTGGCCAGATTGTGAGGAGAGAAATGGGCCAAGAAAAAGGGCAGAAGGTCATTTCCAGGACAAATCCCTCAGCTCCAGGCTGGCAAAGGGTGTGTGGGAACCTCCAAGCCCTGCAGCCAAGAGGCCAAGGTGATGGGCTCTCACCTGGAGCTTCAGGCAGTCAGCTGGGGTGAAAAGAAGGGAGAGGAAGCGTCCAGAGCATCTCCTGGCAGCCTGGGGAGGCCTGGGGACTGCAGAGGAGAACAGAGCAGTATCCTCCACCCTCCCCTTGTGTGCAGGCAGCCAGGAGGCCATTGCGATCAGACCACAGCCCAGCCAGGCTGGTGTGTGTTTTGGCTTGCCAGGAGAGGCTGGCAACCCCGGGGCTGGAGGTTGTCTTCTGCAAACAGAGACTGCAGCTTGGGGCACCAGAGCCTGCATGTGGGGTGGCCTGCTTGGCCTTCTGTGGGCTTCTTCCTCTTCAGGGCCAAACAGCCCCTGGGAGGAAAATCCCTCACCCCTCCCTGCCCTCTCTGCTGCATCCCCAAGGACTGTTGCAAAGTTTCCTGCCCAGTAAAATTTTCTGCCAATGGTTCTGTAAGGAAAACTGCAACAAATTTTTTCTGTGTCCCAGCTCTGGGAGGGGGACAGGAGGACAAAGGGGATTGGAGGGGACACAGAGCCTGTGTTGGAGTCTGCCTGCTCCCTTGCTGTGGCATCAGCTGTTGTCCTCCCAAGCGCTACCTTCTGCAAAGTGGCTTTTCCCATGGTGTCCTCTGTCACCCCAGCCGTGTCCCCAGGGGACCTTTCTCACTCCTGAGCACTGCTGGTAACTCCTGGCCTTTGTGCTGCCAGCCAAACACTTGCTGGGGTGCCTGGGCAGCAAGGACTGGCAAGTGAGGGTGGCTCAGCATGAAGCTTTCTCTCTCCTTGCCCTGGGTGCTTCACTGCTAGGGAAGGTGAAGAACACAATGCACAGCTCGCAAAGCCAGGCTGGAAACAGCCGCATACATGTAAGCAGGCATGCGGGTGCGCCCGCTCCCCCTGGGCAGCCCTCTGCGGGCACCAGGCTGTGGAGTTAGAGGAAAGATCAAGCTGCCAGTAATCAGCTCAGGGCTTGGGCTGTCAGGATCAGGCCAGACTCTGAGGGCATGGTGCCGGTTCCTCTGATGCTTGTTTTGGTTGCTTCCTCAACTTTTCCTTGCCTTAGACAGAAGGAACCAACGGCATCACGTAGCACCAGCAGCAGCTACGACAGGCTGCTGGAGGGTACCATGCCAGGACACCGACCCATCTCGCTACAATCTGGAGCTAATTCTTAATCTGGCGGTGAGCTTCGGGGATTTCCCAGCGCTGACACACTCTGCAATTGCAAGAGAGTCTGAATTACAGCACTGATCCTCCCTCTGCATGAACACAGGCCTCTGAACCTGTAGCAGAAGGAGGTGGTTTATAGTCTAGATCCTATGACACCGGCTTCCCCTAAAGCCACCTCCTTTGTGCATCCCAGCTTCCCAGAGTGGTTCAGCTGCAGGCAGTTATTTTTATGGTCTATTTCTTGGTCCTTTGCTCATGCAATGAAAATGAGCGACCCAGAAGCCAGATGGGACAGGTATTCCTGGGTAGGAGTAATTGGCCTCTTTTAGGGGCAAAAAAAAAAAAAAGCCCAGATAATCATATTAGCTTTTTATGTGGAGAGAGGCTTGGCAGGACATAGTGCAGCATGAAATCCAGACTGCCCAAGAAGGGAAGAGAGGTAGAGTGAGGCGGCCCAGAGGGCTGTCTCCACCACTGCCCCATGGTAGCCACCCTGGATGTCTCCTAGATGCACAGGTAGCAGTTCGGGAGCAGGAACCACAGAGTGGGATCGACCAGGTGGTCGTCTAGCCTCTGGCCACCAGCAGCACTGGGACACTGGAGCTTTTCTAACAGACTTCCATGCATTTTTCTTTCATGACTTTGTCCAGTTGTTTATCAGCTATGTGCAAACCTCCGAGCACCAAGGGCGTCTTGCAGTGGGGAACCCTGTGGGGAGGCCTTGTGTGAGCTACACTGCCCATTTCACATCTCCGCCTTCAGTCTCCGTTTGCAACCCCAATCACTCTTCTGTTGGAGGTGGCAGGAACAGTCACCCCTCCTCGCCTTTTCCTTGCCACTTGGGATATTTTAACCTTCTATCTTCCCCTTGTTGTTCCTTCATTCATGTGGACATTGCAGCCATTCCCTGCATTGAACTTCCCGGAAGGACCACTCTGAGCCTCATCCAGCTCTAGGCAATCCTTTGGAAATGGGAGAACTGGAGCAGCAGGGGCAGGACCCACCATGGCCAGGGATGCAGGCTGCAAACTACCTTACCCTCCACAGAACAGGGACGCAAGGAAGCAGGACTGTGAGGATGCAGGGGCAGGGATGTAGAACCAGGGAGGCAGGGATGTAGAGATGCAGGGATGTAGGGGTAGGGATGTAGGACCAGGGACGCAGGCTGCAAACCACCTGGCCCTCCCGTGGGGCAGGGGCTGAGGCCCGGCCGAAGCCCCTGTTTCGGGAGGCATTGGGGATTTTGCTCGGAGCTGTGCGAACCGGCCCCGTCCCCCTTGTCCCCTCCCCGCCCCCGGCCCCGCCGCGATTGCAAGCGTGGAGCAGGGCGCCCTCTGCCGTGCGAGAGGGGTGCTGCCGGGAGCGGGTGTCCCCCCTCCGCCGCCCCCAAACCATTCACCCCGCTCCCAGCAGCCTGGTTACGGGCTGAATTCCCCCATGGAATCCCCCTCCGCCCCTTCCTCACGCCCACCCCCAGTGCCCCATCCCCAAGGATGCTGTGACAAGCCCCCTTCCCCCACGAGTGTCCTCCTCCAGGTGGGGTGCGGCACCCTGCCGTGGAGCGGGAGCTTTCCCCCCAGCCCAGGGGAAGGAGGAGAAACGTGTTTGTGCTCCCCGGCTTTTCCTCAAAGGCTCTTTTCAAGCTGCGGCTCCCCGTGAGAGGTGCTTTGCGGCATGTCTGGGCTAGTGAGCTTGGCTGCCAAAGACTTTCCCGAGTGCGTTTTGGACTTGTGTGGCTCCTTCCCTCGCACCCCGGGCCTCCCAAGCCTTCCCACACACCCCATCTCTCTCTAGGGTCCCTCCTCAGAGGGAGCTGTGCATCCTCCCGAGCATCCCCAAGGCCTCTGTGCGCCCTTGCTCTGGCAAACTGGCTCCAGCAAAGCTGGCAGCGGAGAGCCGAGCCATCGCAGCGTCCAGCTGGCTCCTCTCCTCCACTGCTGGAGGGCTCTGCATGTCCCTTGCGTGTCCCCAGCCCTTTTATGAACCTGAACATGGCCGTGGGTTTGTGCTCAGGCCCCGAGCTGCAAACTCAGGCTTGGAGAAACATCCCCTGCGGCTGCCTCTGCTTCCCCAGGGGAACGTCTGGCAGAGCCCGACACCAGCCATGGGCTGATTTATGCCGCCGCCTGAAATAAAGCGTTGCCCGTCCTGCTCTTCACGCTGGGTGAGCCCAGCCCGTTCAAAAACCAGTTTCAGGAGGAAAGTTCTGTGGTCCCATGGTGTGAACCAGGCCGACGCAGACAGGTACGGGGGCACGCTGCACCCCTCTGGGCAGGGCATGGGAGGGGTGTTCACAGCAGGGATGCAGACAGCTGCAGGGGCAGATGGCCTGATTCTGCAAGGGACCACGGGTAGGGGCTCCCCGTGACAGGCTTAGAAGAAAGGGAAAGGGGCTTCTTAGAAGAAGAAGGGGCTTTTACTAAGTCCCCATGTCCTGTACATCAAGGCAGATGTGGGTGTCACCACTCTGGGGGCATAGCATCCCACAGCACCCAGTGGTGCCACACACTGGGTGCATGGGGAAGGGATGGAGCTAGCCCCAAATCACAGCCAGGACCTGCGTGACTGTCCCCTTCACGCTCACATCCTCAAAGTGGTGTCCGCTACCCCCCCCCCAGCAATGCGCTGCCATTTTCCCCTCTACCCCAGCTCCAAACCCGCCCCGTGGGGAGGGAGGCGGTGGTCTTTGTGTGCCTTTAAGATGCAGCAGTGCTTTAGCCAACGCCAGCTGCTCCCCAGCCACACACGCTCCCCTACAATGCCCTTTTCATGCGCAGCGGCCGTCTGAGCAGTGAAATGCCCCTTCAGAGCAGCGCCGTGCCCGTGCCAGCTGTGACTCTCGCAATGCGGGTGCTCTCTCAGCATGGCACAGCGTTCTTGCCAGCTCCGGCGTGAGCCATGCCAGTGAATACCCCTGGACGGCGGGAGCCCGCTCTCACTTGGTGCAAACACAGCATCGGCAAAGGCTGCCGGGCATCGCAGCCACCCGGGTCCTCCTGGCATCCCCCGGGCATGTGGGTGCTGGTCTCTTTTCCCCTACACTAAAAGCCCATCTCTGCTCCAGGTCACCCGGCAGCACTGCAGTCATAAATCCCGGCCACCTGCCCTCAAGGGCCGGCACAAATGCTGCCTCGTTAGCTTTAGCTAATAAAGCAACAACAACAACAACCAAAAGAGCTAATCCCCCAGTGCTGGCGCTGGGCAGCGAGGTACCATACTGCACCGGGGAGGAGCTGCGAGGCTGCCCGGCCGGGAAGGCTGCGAGCGGAGAGGACAGGAGCCTATGGCCATATGGAACTGACCTCGGCTCTGCTGGGAATTACAGCAGCGATATTTCCAGGGAGGAAGCCAGTGTCCCAGGCCTGGCGGGTTTATTTGCAGCCTCCAGAGAGGCAGTGCATCCCTAGTGTGAGGAAGGGGAGGAAAGGGGTTCAGGAAGAGACACAGCATGCCAGAGGATGCTTATGGGGTCTGAGGGGTGGGTGTGAGCCCCTGTGGGGCTGCTGCTGTGGGCAGGGGAGTATAAAACCCAGAGCCAGGCATCTTTAAGGACTCCCGCCGCCAAAATGTAGGTCCCAAATGCCTCTCTCAGCCTGGTTTTGCCCCAATGCTAGAGCACTTCCAGCCTGACACTCCCCAGCCCAGCATCACTTCCCAGCCCCAGTCCCTCTGCAGTGTGGTGGCATCATGCCAAGTGCAACAGCAAGCAGATGTCCCATGGGTCATCCAGCTGCCTCCTGTCCCAAGGGATGCCTGCAGCAGTGGGGAGCAGGTCCCTTGGGTGATGCTGCTGTTACAACAATGTCCCTCGCTGCTGTGACCATGGTTCCCCTGGACACCTGCGCTGAAGTCAGTGTGAAAGTTGCACACCACTAGAAGGGGACCTGGCTCTTGGAGAAACCCCAGCTACCCAGGGATGGGCTCTCCAGGTGCTTTGGTTGCTGGGACATTCTGGAAAGAAGGTTCCATCCCTAGTATCCTTCCCAATGTCTTCCAGATGTGATCAGCCCTGGGGACTGCATCCATCTGGGCTGTGAATTCTACACTGAATCACGCCTGATATGAAGCCATGCAGATGTCCTCATTGTGTGCCCCTGCCTTCCTCTCTGTAACCCTTCTCTCAGGAAAGTCTGATGTGGCCCACATCCCTTGCACTGTGCTCATGTCCAGGCTGGGAAGCAGAGTATCCTTAACTTGCTGGTCAAGGTGGAGCACCACTTTCAAATGAGCCACATGTGCTTGCAACAAGGACTGGGGTGTCCCAGCAGGAGAAGCTGCTCTGCCCTTACAGAGACCAGCATTATATAGAAACATTCCCTAGTGTGACATACCACTGGGTGCTGGGACTCACTGGTCATTCTTGGGTGCCATGAGCACCAGTGGATGTGGGCATGAAAAGCCAAAAGGAAGCTGGTACATCATGACTACTGATAAGCTGGAGCCCATTTGGCTGCAACACTTTGCAGCACTGATGCTGTATCCTCCTTCCTTTCCATGGACAGACCTGGCCACCATGCTCCATCCCTGGCTTGCCACAGGTAGCCAGGCTGAGGAAGAGTTGCAGAAGAGTGAGACAACCAGCAGCTTGGCTTCTCCCTCAAAACACTGCCAGCCTCAGACGGGGGCTCTTCAGCTCTCACAGGCATATTTCCCAAGGAGAAGTGTGTGCTCACCACTTTCTCTTGAGCTGCAGCCCAGGTTGGTCATGAATAATGTATTGGATGCCTCAGATCGATGCGGCTCACCCGGATGGACTTGCCTCCTCTCCGCCAGCCTTCCCCTAGCACCTTTCTCATTCTGCATGGGTAAACCACCCAAAGCTTCTCACTTGTTTGCGGGTAGCATCATGCAAGGATGGTTTGGACACACACCCAGTGGATGAGTGGAGTCAGGGGTGCCAGTGGCCATGGCCAAGCAGGGGATCAGCTTCATGGATCATTTCATATCCTGTTTCCAGTGAGAAATTTGGCAGATCCAGGATCTTCCATCCCACCAGGAGTCTCCCTGTGAGGCACAGCAAGGCAGCAGCAATAGGTAACTCACCCCTCCACAGCAGCAGGGATGGGTGATTCATATCCAGTAGCCTTGGCTGGAGAACACAGACCTGGGGATGCAGAACCAGCTCCATCAGGAGCTGGCAGAGAAGGCTGGATCAGTCCCTGAGGAGCTGCATGTGCTTCGTGGATGGGAGAGCCGTCTCTTGCCACTGCCAGGCCATTTGCCATGGGGACAAATGGGTGATTTTTATCACACGACCCCCTTGGATGCTATGTCACAAGGCTGAGCTCCCCAGCTGAAGAGGAATGGGGCACAACCCTTCTGACAAGCCCTCTGAGAGGACACTGCTGAAGTCTGATGGGGTTTGAAGCTAAGGGAGCTGAGCCAGGAGCAGGAGCAAGGGCAACCTTGAGTGCCTCAGCAGAAGCGGATGCGGGTAAGGAATGGACTCTCCTAGAGGTGCGTGTCTGAGCACACGCACAACCACTTGCCTGGGGTTTGCAAATCTAGACTGATTTATCCTGCCTCCAGGACTTGGGCCAAATAACGTCTTGGCAAGAATTTCTTGGCCAGACACAGAGACAGCTCTGGCCTTGGCAAGGCCAGCACTGAACCTTTCAGAGAGGCCAGGACCAAGAAAGTCTCTGATTGCCTTAGACTTCCAGTGAGATGCAGGTACCAGGTCTCCAGTCATCCCTGTTAATTGCGCTGTGCCCAAGCATCTGCCTCTTCTGCAACAGCCCATTCGTGGGGCTCAGACAGCACCTCTTGGGTAGCTCCCAGCCAGCAAGGAGGGCAGAGGGATTCTCCCAAGGCTAGAACTGCTGCGATTTGGCTGGTTCCCATTGCAATTCCAGGTCATTTTGGGTCAGAGTCATCTCTGCATGTCACCCACCCAGTCACCACCTTCACCAGCTGAATCACAGCCTCAGCCTCACCTGGATGCAATCAGACCCCTGTCCCCCACTGTCTTCTCCAGGAGCTCAGAGTCTGGCTCAGCATCTCTTTTTCTGTTCCCAAAATGTTTTGGAATTACACCATTACCAGCAGGGCCAAGATCGGATCTCTTGGCGATAAGGGAGATTAGCTCCAAGACCTTGAGTTGGCAACAGAAAGAGTGGCAGAGGCTGCTTGAGGCAGTTTCCAACTGGGCCAGGCACGCAGTTGGGGGTGGAGGTTATCCCTCCCCAGGGATGCCACTGACCCTGAGGCCACAGGGAAGATGATCACTGACAACCACAAAACAGTTATGAATGGACAAGCCTCACAACCTCCGAGGATGAGAGCCCAGTGGTCTCCAGACATCACACCCACGTAAACCAGCCATGCTGGTGGGTAGGGACTGCAGACCCAAGCTTAGGCAGCTGCACCACCCCTTTGCTCCTGAGCACTTCCCAGGATATTGATGTTGTGTCCAATGACAGTCCCATAGCCCCACCAAGTCAGAGCCAGGAGCAAACCCCATGGGCATACCCCTTCCCAGGGAGTTAACCTGCCTCATCCCACCGTGCCTGCACAATTTAACCCACTGCCTGCTTTTCCCAGCTGATGCTGCTTTGTTCCATCTTTCAAGAGCCTTGGCTTCCTCCCTCTCCTCCTCTTGTCTCAAGGGAATTTGGTTCCCAAGGCGCTCAGAGCAGTGAGGCCAGAAAACCAGGGCACTTCTCCAGCTCACCTAATTGTTGGTTACTGTCTCTCTCCCTCGGTGCCTAATTAAATAGAGCAGGAGGAAAGCCCAGGAGAAGCTGCTGAAGGAATACATGTGCACGTTACAGAGAGGCTGGTGAGGAGCCTCATCCTAACGGGTTGCTTCAAAAACAACAGGAAGCAAGTGATGCCAGGGACAAAGTGGGAGCAGAGACCAGATCTAGTGTCCAAACCTGGATGCACACATACAACAGGACACACGCTTCACGAAAATTTGCTCCTAAGTGACCTGCAAGACAGCTGTTAGGTTAACGAGCTGAGAAGAGAGCTCACCCTGGAGGCGATGTGATAGGGATGAGCATGTCCACGGCTGGTGGTCAGGCTTCTTCCTGGGCTCCAAGCCTCCGGCCAGAGCAGCAGACCTTGCTTGCCTCCCACCTCAGACTTCAAGCCAACCTTTTTCTATTGAATTTTCCCCTGAGCCCAGTCCCAGGAGTGCATGGGACATGGAAGGCCATCTCTGAACTGATTTCCTGGCTGCCTCAGAACCGTAGGTGGAGTTGAGCACTGGCTCAGGGTCTGTCTGAAAAGCCTTGAGCAGACCTAACTCCTTCCCCAATTGCTTTAAGAGCATTTAAAAAGACCCATTTCGACTTTGAATGCTTGACTCAAAATTTGCTGCAAGCCAGGGCTGCACAGCTCAGCCACCCAGTTGCGGCGCATTGAAGGGGAAGTGTCCCTCTCCATCAGTGTAATAACTGAGAAGGTGCGGTCCTTGGGAAGACGTGGCTGCAGGCAGACGAAAGGTCAAGCTGCTATTACAGAGGAGTCTGTCCCAAACACAGTGCCAGCCCCAGCTCCTCACCAGATCACCACCTTCCCATGGCCAAACCAGCTCTGGTTTAGTTCCCGCTCTTGGCTGGATGAAGATAAGCACCCAGACTGCCGAATTCACTCACAGTGTTCCCATGGAGGTGGTGTACATGCATGCACGTTCCTTCGTGCAGGCAGAGCCTTGTCGCACGCATGCCCAAGCCACAGGAGAGCAGCGAAGGCAGGAGCCCGAGCACAGGCAGCACGTGGTGCTGGGACACCAGAGTCCCGCCTACGCTCATGCCTGTCGCTGGCGGGCACAGGACTGGCCGCCTCGTGCTTTTCTACAGCCTTTGGCTCTCCTCCTGCCGCCTGCCAGTGACATTAGGTGCATTTTTCCTGATGACAAATAGTCCCGCAGTGTCACCAAGGGTTGCGATGCTCTTACGCTTCTTGCTGAAAGAAGCAGTAAGGTTCTGGGTGGGGTCAGGCCTTTCTGGCTCCACATCTCCCTCCTGCAGCCAGCCTGGCCCCGCAGGGATGCTCCGATGGGCGGCGAAGCAAACTCGCCAGGACCCCACTTCATAAAAAAGGGGGCTTCGCACGAAAGCTGGAGCGAATGCTAGTGGGAGCGTCTGCTTTGCCAGGATGCTCAGCCAGCTCCTGCCAAACTTTCCCTTTGCTATATTTGTGTTTATTTTCTCCCCGTTGCCTGGGCTGTTGTGGGAGATTTATCTTCAGGAGAGAAAGGGCAGCTGAGTTTGGTGGCATCCTTCTCCTTCAGGCTCCAGCCCATTTTGGGCCATGTGCGGGTGAGGGTGAACTTCATGTGCAGTGACTTCCATCAGCTTTGGGAAGGTTTAAGCAGCAAAAAGAGTCCCAGGGATGGACAAGGCACCCCGAAGCACCATGATGCCCTTCCCTGCCTGCATTCCTACCTAAACAGAGCCCAGGACCCTTCAAACCCTCAATATCCACCTTGCCTTGTCCTGCTCATGCCACTGCTGGCGGCCTGGAGACCTGGCACAGCCACCCAGGAGGTTTTCAGAAGCGCTTCTGAGCAGCTTCACACACAGGCACTGTGACAGGGCTGTGTGGTTTTATATACACGGTGATCTTGTTGAAGTGTGGGTTTTAACGAGTCTTGAGGGCGATGCTGTGTCATCATTAGTGCTGTCTGTCGGGGAGCCCCGAGCACTGCTAACCCAGACAGTTCAACTCCAGGGTTAATTCTCATCTTCGAGAAGCCAGCCTGATCAAAATCCCTCTATGGTTCTACCTACCTGCAAAGTAAAAGCAGAAATCCAGAGCCAGGTCAGGTTCCCTATAGGAAAAGAAAAAAAGAAATCAAAGAAACAGAGCCTGGATACAGCCTGTGTATGATGTGGCCTTATTTTTTTTTTCTGAATACCTCATGATCTTCAAGGTGGGCTCACCACGGATGCGCCTGCCCCTCTCTCAGCGCCGCAGAAGCTGGCTTGCCCTTGGTGTGGGTGCCTCACTCATCCCTCATGGGGATGAGCCCTGCTTTGGGAACTGGCACAGGGGAAGACCAGTGCGGAGGGCTCCTGGGTCACTGCTTTGAATTCAAATCTTTGAATTAAAACCCTAAGCCCAACCCTGCTGCTGGGATGAACACCCTAAAACTCTTTGGTGCATCCCTGGAGAGCCAAGGCTGGTGGCTGGCTTTGCAGGGGACTGGATGGGTGTTTGGCAGCCAGAGGCTGGTTAAAGCTGGGAACGCCATGGGAGAGGTCTGCAAGGAGTGCGGCTCTGCTCCAAGGTGCTCTGGGCTGGGCATAGGGATGGGACCAGAGACCTGGGGCTGTCCTGGGCTCTCTCCTTGTAAACCTTTCTCTGTGCCTCAGTTTCCTTCTCTGTAGCTGGGTCAATCATATGCCCAAGAGCCTGTGAAGCCATAATAACCCCTGGCCAAACATGTGGCTACTGGAAAGGCCTGGCACACCAGTACAAGCATCCATGACCATATCCAGTGCAGCCTGGGACCACGCTCTGCCTGTCTGCTGCCGGCAAGGCTGTCCTGCCGCCCTTAAACACGAAATGTCCTCCATGGAGCACCAAAACATCCTCCTCTCACCCAGTGCTCTCTGGAGCAGCTCCAGCAGGGTCGGAGGCCCCTAAGCAGGGGTGGGACGGGGTGAAGAGGATTGCTCTGCTCACCCGTCCCCCCGAGGGGTGCACCCGGCAGCACCTCAGCCCTGCCGGCGCTGCTGGCAGCGGGAGCAGCTTCCCCGAGGCTCTGGCCGGGCTCCTGCCTGCCCGCAGCTCCCAGGCGCAGGAGGGGGACGGGGATGGGGACAGGGATAGAAGCGGGGCTGGGGGCGGTGATGGGGCCCGCAGCCGGCCCAAAAGGGCTGGATTATTCGGTACAAGCGTACCCCCTGCCGACGAGCTGGGAAAGCACAGCTCGGACACCGCCCCCGCCCCCCGCAAAAAAAAAACCCACAAAACAAACAAAAAAAACGACCCTAAAACCGGGGAGGACAAACCCGGGGGGCCGGGACGGCCCCAGGGCGAAGGCAGCGGCTGGAGAGGGGCCGGGTGCAGGGAAGGGGCCGGAGCCCGGCGGGAACACCCGCCCATCCCCGGCTCGCCAGGCCCGGCACTAGCAAGCTCTTTCCACGGCAGCTTTGCGGTTTCCAGCCTTTTCCTGCCAGCCCCTCCGCGCAACACACGGGACCCTTGCGAGCCCCCCCCAGCCCCGCAGGCGCGGCCCGGCCCTGCCGGCCGGCGGCATCCCCGGCGCGGGTTCTTCCGGTGCTGGGGCTTGGTTCGCACTTTCCCCTCCGGGCTTTGCTTTTTTTTTTTTTTTTTTTTTTTAAATTCTTGTCTCCCCACCCCCCCCCACCCCCAGCATGGGGGGGCCCCGCCGGCAGCGCTGCCCCGGCCCGGCCAATCAGGGCCCTGTGGGGTTGGGGGAGTCGGGCTGCGGGCTTTAAAAGCGGAGCCCTTTGTGCAGCGGAGCCCGGTAGGGCTCCCGCACCGGCCGCCGGCGGGGCCGGGGATGCGGGGCCGGGATGCGGGGCCTGCCGCCGCTGCCGCCGGGAGGAACCCTGGACCACGCTGCCCCCCTCGGCAGGTATTTCTTTCCCCGTCCCCAAATAAACGTGCCCCGCTCGCCGTTTTCCCGGGTCTGGGGTGTTTGGGGTGTGTTTTGTTTTCTCTGATCGCCTTGTTTCCTTCCTCCGTTGCACCTGCTGGTTGGTCAGGTAGGGTCTGCGGGGGGGGCTGGGTGCGTTGTGCTGATGGGGTGGGAGGGCAGAGCAGGCGGCGGTGATGGGGGCTGCTGGTGGAGCCGGGGGTGCTGCCCACTGCCGGGGGTGTTGGGGCTCCCTGGGGTACCACCGGCTGCCTGCGGCCGCGGGGTGACCGTAGAGCTGCTCCCTGGGGCCTGGCTGCTGTCGTCGGGTCTCTGGAGGGGCTGGGGTCAGCGCTGCCTGTCGCTGCTGCTCAGTCCGCATGCTGTATGTGCACCTCCAAGGCTCTCCTTCCAGTGCCCATGAGCAGACCCCCCCAAACCCTTTGAAATTTGGCCCTGAACAGACCTGCAGCTCAAGTCACCCTCTCCCCAGGTACCAGCTTTGAGGGGGGCTCTAACTTGGCCTGGACATCCCTGCAGCTGCTTTGTCATCAGGTAGTGCCACAAGCGGTGGCCCTGGGCAGCAGCCACAGCCCTGCTCTGTCCCTAGCCAGACTTGCTGCAGTGGGATCTGCCTGCAACCCTCTTGATCCCCAGCTCGGGGATGGCCCCCCCTTATGCATTTTGTCCAAAGCCCTAGTGCAGTCCCAGAGCTGTGCCATGTCCTTGAAAGCAGAAAAGCTCCCTCCTGGGCTGAGCAGTGAGGGATAGAGCCAGGCAACAGCATCATGGGCACTGGATCTGGATTCCTACATGTCCCTGACCCCTGGGCTGGGCCAGTAGGGGACACACTGGTGGCCCAGGCTAGAGCTAGGAAACAGGAGAGGGGTCAGGTTTGTGGTGGTTAGCCATCCCACTTGGGTTTGCTCTTTGCTCCTGTTGGAGACCCAGGAATGTTGGGGAAGCAGCAGGCTCGGCTGGGAAGCACAAACTGTGTCAACCTTTGCACTGTGGGAAGTTACGCAGCGAACTGCCAGAGAACTTGGATGCCAGAGCAGCACTTCTGTGCCAAAGCCACCAGCCTTGCATGAGCAGAGCATGGAGTAGACATTGGTCACAGCCACCCCATGGAGCCACCTCTCCTCACCCCTGCTTTCAGTCTCCCCCGCGGCACTTGGGATGGGGACAAGCCCTGGCTGGGGACCAGGGGCAGGCACTCGCCAGCCCCATGTGCAGGCGGCCGTTTGCATGAGCAAGAGCAAGAGCTGGGGCTGACCACAGGAGCCTGTGGTGGAAGCGGGGGGCCCGGTTGCTACAGAGGGCCTGGTGGCCCCAGGGAGCAGCTCAGGGGCCGTTACACAAATTGAGAGGAGCCAGGAAACTGGTCAGAGCCGCAGAGGGCAGAGGAGTGAGTCTGAATTTCCCTTTTTGCCTCTTGAGTCACCAGGGCTGACTTCCCTGGCTCTGAGATGCTGTGGCGGTGCCTGCTGACAGCCTTGGCTGGGCTCCTTCCAGCACAGTACTGCTCTTGCACCTGGGCACCAGCTGGTCCTTGTCCCTGTGGCAGGGCACTGAGCGTCCCTCTGCTCCTGGGCTCAGTCACCATGTACAGCCCAGCCCCACAGTCTCCACACTGGCTCTGCAGCTGCTGCAACCACAGCCAAGACCTCCAACTGGTTTGGGAGGGGGCTAGGAGCTCTGTGGGGTGGTGACTAGCTTTGGGGGTCTGATGGTGGGACAGAGTGGGGACAGTTTTGGGAAAGGACCAATTCTGGCTGTTCTCAGGTCAGTCTTAATTCCTGGGTCCTTCCATACATGGCTCCATACCAGCATGCATGGCTCCATATGAGCTTCTGGGGACAGTGGGACTGCTGCAGTGCTCTGAGGGAGGGGATCCTCATGTGGCACCTCTACCATGCGATGTCCATGGGAAGATAAGCTCTTTGGGAACAGAGAGGTTGGAAGAGGGGCACTGGTGGCTGCAGGCATGAAATGTCCAAGGATTTGGCCCTGGTATGGTCTTCTGAAAGTCACCTTGACTCCTTCCTTGTACTATATCCCTGGGAGTAAGGGGGATTAGTAGTGGGTTTGGGGAGGCTGCCATTCCCCAGGAGGGCAGGGGCTGGTTCCTATCTGCTCTCAGGACAGTGTCCTGCGTCACAGCCTCCTTGGCAACAGCAGGGGATGAGGTCTTTGCCTGCCCAGGCTTGTCGGAGAAACCCCACAGCCCTGCACATCCTCAGGTACCATCACAGCAGCACTGCCACACTCTGCCCTGCTGTTCGCAACTTGGTGGCCCACGCGATGGGCACAGGCAGTGCCATGGGAATCACGGCTGGGGACCCTGTGATTTCACAGGTGAGTGGTGGTCAGGCTGGAGGCAGCTGCCTCCTGTCAGATAAAAAAGGCATCGCTTTGCCTGCCACGAAGGAGGAAGAGTGTGTACATGCATGTGAACAAGAGTGGCCAGCACCTGCGGCAGAGCACACCCAGGCTTCTGCCACTTCCTTGCCCCACAGGAGGGACATTGTGGCCCAGCTCTGAGTGACAGCCACCACCAAGCATGCCACCCTGTTGTGGCCAGCTCCACAGCATCTCTCCTTGCAGACCAAGCCACAGGTGAACATGTGGGATGTCACCTGCCTGACAGAAGAGCAGAGCCCAGACCTCAGAGCAGCCCTTGGTATGCTGGAAGGGGACAAGCTTGCCGGGAGTTTGTCCTGGGGAAGAAAATCAGTTCATGGCACCTGAAGGTCCCCATTGCCACATGCTCTGCCCCAGTGCCTCCTGGAAGTGCCCTGGCAGGCAGCCTTCCTCTGGCACAAGCAAAATACCCTTGTGCTAGGAAAGATGGGCATCCCAGCATGATGCGGCATGTACAACCTCCTTGCTGTTCTCTGCAGGAGGAGAAATACCCCATAACAATCCAGAAAGCACCTTTGTCACTCTGTGGCCCTGTGACACTGCCTGCAGGCTGGCACCATTGCTGCAGTGGGACATGGTGACCGGTTTTGCTGCTCCAGGGCAGGGTGTGCAGGATGAGCTCTACTGCTGCTCTCCAGGGTCTGGCTCCTGCTGCAACCATTTGTCCCTGTGTCCTTCCCGAGCTGCAGGGAGGCAGAGCACAGCTGAGAATACACCCGCTGAGTTCCCCCCCTTCCTGTCTGTTCGCTTCCTCCACTCCTGGCCTTGCTTTTCAGTGTGGCTTCCTAAGAAAACAAAGGTCGTTCCGTCACGCTTTGCCTATATATACACACATGTGTGTGTGTGGCTGGCACCCTTCTCATAAACTTTGACCACATTTCTATCCCGGTGGACAGAGAGATGGCAATCTGCAAACATGCTTAAGTCAATGGGGCTGGCAAAAATGAGCAATGGGGTGGGGGAGAGAGAGGCGAGAGAGGCTTTCCTTTCCATTAGCACAGCGGTGGGCTGCTCTGCAGCTCAACCCCATATTAGACAGTGGAGAAGCCACACATGGGGCACCCAGCACACCCCACCTGCAGGAAGGGCTTTGATCTGGGTTCACACCCGAGCCACGCCGCTGTGGGAGCTCCCTGGGGACTGATGCCATGACTGCCAGCCCACTCACCCCACCGAGCCCTGGCAGACTCATTCCACACCTAGGGAGGAGCTGAGGTGCTGGATGTAGGTATAAAAAAAGCTGTTTTTTCTCTGTGAGGGGCATCTGCTGGTATCTAAAAATGCCATTTTACTTTGTGAAGAATGGGAATGTGTCCCTCCTCACTGCCCGGCTGTGTTTTAAGCACTGGCAGGGCAGCAGTACAGGGGGGCCGTGCTCCTGCTCAGCTTGATACAAAAAGTCTACACATAGAACTCTGGCTGGGAATGGGGCAAAGGCTCCATCTCTGAGCCTGGTGCTGTCTCCACAGCTCAGCTCCCAGACACCCTGGCAGGCCCAGTGTGTGCCCCACGTGCCCCAGAGATGCTGGGGAGAAGCCAAGCTCCACCAACTCAAAGGCAGGAAACTGCCACCAAACACACTTACCCCACTGCTCCTTGCTCCATCTTCCCTCCAAAAAAATCCCCAACTGTCCAAAACCCACTGCAAAATCCACCCATCAGTGCAGAGCTCGGGGCAGTGCCAGAGCTGCCCGTGGGGTGCAGACAACAAGAAGGTAACCTATGATGCCCCATGGACCATGCTTTCTTTGCCCCATTCTGTCTAAAAAATAGTTTCATTATTAAAATGCACTTTGGAAAGAGCTTTAAGTTGAGCAGATGAGGACAAAACCCTCCTAGGCTGCATGGCAATGGTGAGTGTGGAGGATCAAAGCATCTTCACTGCTTGGCGGAGGTGTGACTCCTCAGTATGTCTTGGGACAAGAGTCCCTTTCTGTCCCAGGGCTGCCATCAGTGCTCAGGATGAGGCACTCGATGCAGGGGACAGGCTCCTCTCCCTGGGACACAGTTGCTCCAGGGCTCTGCCTCCAGCTCCTGGGTGAGCAAGGGCTACTGGACATGGCAAGATGAGATAGGCAGGTACCAAGTCCTGGGCTCCTGCCCCTCCAAACCCACCATTCCACATGGCTGGCAGCTGCTGTGCTGCCCCACGCTTCCCTCCATGGCATGGCTGCCACATGTGCTGCCCACAGCTCGGCACGCAGGCACCCACAGCAGCTGCCCGCGCGAGCCAGCCATCCGTCTGCCCTTCCCCACCATCACGCAGCCCTCAAGTGGGGTTTTATTGCATCCGGTTTTGTAACTGCCATGGGAACAGGCTCATGGTAGGGCTCCAGATGGTCGTGTCCCCCCAGCCCTGGCAGGATGGGCTGAGCCGGGGTGGGAGGGGAGGCTGCAGCTCTGCTGTGTCCCAGCTTTGGCCACTGACAGTTAACGCTGCTTTAATTTTACACTCAGTGTCACCAGAATGTGGTTTACTCCCAGGAAGGAAGCCAGGCAAAAGCACGCTCCTTAAATGCTCTGGTGGCCTTTGCAGTGGGAAGCTGCCTGAAATTAGGATCCGGGGATGCAAGAAAGTAACCGTTGAGCACTGTCAGGCTGCCCCAGAGCCCCCCATCACCTCCCTTCCTGCTCACCTCAGCCTGGGGGGTTCCATGGGCTGAACAAGGGGTCTCGGTGGCCCCCCCATCACATGGAGTCAGGAGGAGGCAGACTGAGTTCTCTCTTCTGCAGGGGAGGGCTGAAGGAGGGCGCTGCTCTGGCACCCAGCCCAGCGTCAATTACTCCAGCGGCATCGTGCGCAGCGATGATGCCACGCTGCAGGAATGGCAGGGGTGGCTCGACTCGGCTCCTGGAGCTCACGGAAGCTGCCAGGCTGGGATGGGGCTCATCTGGCCAGGTCCCACGTTGGGTCCTCCCAGCCCTCGTAGGGAAACCTGAACCTTCCCCGCTGTGACCCCCTAGCCTGGTGCTGCCATGGATGTTTCCCCTCCCGGCTGCAAATAGGGAACTTCTGCTTTGCACCCCGTGGAGATGTTCCCATGACCTGGTGTCCTGCATGCTTGGGCCCCACAAGCAGGCTTTGGGTTCTCCTTCTGACCACACACCGCACGTTTCTGGCCTTTGCAGTCACAGAGGGAAGCTTGAAAATCACCCTGAAGGTGAAAAGAAGCCTCTTGGGCTGGTGCTTTCTCCCAGGGGTTTGAAGACAGCCATTATGGTTGGCCCCGGTGTGGTGTTTTCCAGCGTCTCCTCAACCAGAATTCACTTCTCTTTCCCCAGCTACAACACTTATTTCGCCCTGAAAAACAGCCCTGCTGCCATTGTCACCCTTGGCCCCACCAAGCAACCAGGCAGCAGGACATGGTCCCTGCCCCTCTGCTTCTTCCGACCACCCTCCCTCTGTCCCTGCTCAGTGCCGATGCCCTGGGCCCTGGCCCAGCCGCACTGCTGGATTGTGGCTCTCGGCCAGCTTCCCTCCCTCGCAGGCCCAGGTGCTAGTTCGGGCTCCCACAGCCAGGAGTGCTCACACTCCATCTCCCTCCATCCATGGGCACCCACTCCCCATTCTTCTCTCCAGCCTTGGCTCCAGGTCAGGGTTTGCTGCTGCTCTGCCCCAGAGAGCAGCTGTCAGGGGGGAAAGTGACCCTTGTCCCCAGGGCCATCACTCGGTTTGCTGGGGGACACGGCTCTCCTCTCCTCTGCTCCCAGCCACTTCAGCAGGAGGCTGGCACGCAGCATCCTCCCAGATGCATTCTGCCAGCACAGGGCACAGGCAGGCCAGCGGGTTCATTGTGATGCTGAACTCCTTCACAGGGAGGGGATGGAGAAGGGAACTGAATATTTAATGCCGGCAAAGTGCCTTGATGCTGGTGGCTGGAAGGCACTGGGGAGGGGACGAGAGCCGTGACCAGAGTACTGCTCACCATGGGCAGCTCGTGCGGGGCAGCGGGCAGCTGCCCAGGGCAGGGTGGCACCAGCGCACCCGCTGCATCCTCTGCCTTGGCTTTTTGGCCCCTCTGCTGACGAAATCATGGGTTGCCAGCCCTGCTTGGCACCCAGGAAGAGCACTGTGGGGTGGGTAGAGGAGAGGGGGCACAACAGGGGCTGGGGGCGCATGCATACACAAGCGAGGGCGGTGGGGCTGAGGATGGCACCGGGTTCCAGCCCCAGCCCGTTTGCAGGTTGGCTGCACTCTGCACCACTGCATGGCTTGGTGGCCTTGGAGGGCTCTTGGTGGGGGGACATGCAAGACAAGCCCTGTGTGGGGGGAGATGTTTTGGTCGCATCCAGCTTCAAGGTTGGGTGGTGCCAAACGCCAGGGAAAGCTGGGGAAGGATCCTGTGCAGGGGGAGGCAGGAGAGACGGCACTGTCATTGCCAGGACGAGACAAACTTGAACGCGGGAGCGTAATCAAAAGCAGGTGGAAGACGAGCGAAGGAGCCGGGAATGGCGCCCGCAGCACGGTTTCGGGGAGCAGGATGAGGCCCGCGCTGGCGCGTCCCGGGGCCGCGGCGGCGCTGGAGGCACAGCCCCGCCGCCTGCCCTCATTCCCCGGCCTCGCACGCCCTCCAGCGCCGCCCGCTCCCGCCTCCCTCTTCCTGGCCCCGGCCGGAGCCGCCGCCAGCCCGGGGGACACCGGGGAGGAGGACGGGGCAGCACCAGACTCGCCTCCCGCCCGGTTCCTGATGCTGGTTGCTGCGGGATCAGCAACGCGGGGGGGGGCATGGCTGGGACTAGGCTGCCCCCGCTGCCAACCAGGAGGGGACAGTGATGGGAGGGACGCTCGGTACCCTGCTCTGCCCGGCGACCCTGCTGCCTGTCCCCGCGGGGTGATGGGGCTGTGCTCCCCGCCCCGGGCACACCCCGCTCGGCCGGGGGGCACGGCCCCCCCTCCGGCTGCCCCCCCCAAAGCAGTGCCCTGCTCTGGTTGCCCCCCAGAACTGCACAGCAGGGGTGGACCGGGGACTCGAGGCTGCTGCCCCGGGGAGGCTGGGTGAGGGCAGAGGTGCCTTTTCAGCACCCCCAAAGCGTGCCTGGGGTGTCCGTCCATCAGCTGCCTCCCCCTGGGGGTGCGCACCCTCACACTGAGCCCCAGCTGGCACACTGGGGAGGAGGTGGGGACACAGGGTAGGTGCCAGACATGGGTGCCCTCACACGCATGCTCTCATGCTCGCACACCTCCCTCGCCACGCGATGCTCCCCCTTCAATGCTCATGTGCACACGTGTGCGCATTCACACACGCTCCTGCAGCCCGGCACACACATGTGCACGCAGCCGTGCGAGCACACGCAAGGCCACGCGCGTGGGGGCACGCGCGCGCTGTCCCACACGAGTGTGTGGCCGTGTGCGCACGCAGCTGTGTGCCGGCCGTTACACGCCAGCAGCGCCCCACGTGCAGAACATACACACCCCGCCGCACGCGCAGCTTCGTGTGTGCAGAACAGGCGCCGCGTGCCAGGGCTGGGCTGCGCGTGCCGCCACCTCTCGCCGCGCACCTGCGCGCCCAGCGCCGCGTGCTCACACGCTCTCCCACGCACACCCAATGTGAGCGCCCGAGTTGTGCGGGCGCACCTCGCCTGTGCGCACACAGCACCTCTCCAGCGTGTCCCTCGGGGGCCCTGCGCTGGGGCAGGATGAGGACCAAGGTGGGACGGGAGGGCCGGCGGGAAGAGGCCCCGGCGCTTGTTCCCACCAGGCTGAGGCCGGAACAAACTCATCACACCCGGGCGGGAGCCAGGCCTGAAATAACACACCTCCTCGGCCGCCGCTCGGGCACGGCGGGAGGCGCCGGGACCACACGCGTGTCCCCGGCCGCGGGGCACGGCGCAGGCTGGGGCTCTTTGTTCCCGCCGTCGCCGGTCCTCCATGATGTGGAGAGCGCGCGGGCGAGGCCGGCGCTGCGAAATGGCGGCCGGGGGGCGGGGATGGCGGGCAGCGGGAGGAGGAGGAGGAGGAGGAGCAGGAGCAGGGAAGGCCGGCGCTCTCTCCGCGCACGCTGCCGCGCACACAAAAGGCTGCAGGGAAAACACGGAGGGCAGCGGGGTGCTGCGGAGCGGCCTGCCCGGGACCCCGGCACCGGGCTGCGCCCTCTGCCCGGTTCCGTGACGAGGCCGCCCCGCACCGCCCCGGTGTGTGCCCCGTGCGGGGTGAGGGCCGGCCCGGGACAGCCCCGACTGGGGGATGCGGATGGGGATGGGGATGAGATGCGGGGTTGTGAATAGGCGCTGGGACAAGGAGGCTGGGTGGGGCGAGCCGGGAGGGTTGCTCCATTACACCAAACAGTGCTGGCAAAGTGCCCCCACAGCGCCTGTCTCTGGGCATATCCCTTCGGAAGGAGGGTTGCGCAGCTGCTTGGCGTCCCATGCTGGTGAGTGCCACCTGGAGCAGGATCAGGCCGCCTCTGCGGGTCCTGCACCCCATCCCGGCAGGCAGCGTGGTCCCCAGCACTGCATCCCCCTGCCCACGGGTCCGTCCCACTGGGGAGAGCTGTGGGCCCAGCACTAGTGCATCAATCATGGCGGCACAGCTGTTGAGTCGGCGCCGCCGGGCACCAGGACGCGCTTGTACCTGTACCCGTACGTGCCCCGGCCTCTCCCGAGACAAAGCTGTGCTCCAGCAGGCCAGGAAAACTCAGCAAGTCCAGACACAAAAGAGCTTTGTGCCGGGCTCTTTGTCTTTGAAAGGGTGCAATGGCTTCTTCTTGGGTGGCCAGAAAAGACCTCCTGGCTGGCACCCACAGCTGACACCCCATGGGCAGCGTGGCCCCTTCCAGCCCCAGGTAAGGAGGATGAGTGTTGGTGCAGAGGCTGGTCCCTTTGCTCTTTAGGATGAGGCCCTTCATGGGGAAGAAGCTGGCAACAAAGAGGGAGGGGACCCACCAACCTGCCAAGCTGGGTCTCCCAGCAGGTCTGGCCTCCACGGCAGGTTGAGCCGGTTCGGAGAATTGTCCTCGGGTGGCTCCCACCTGGCCTGGTGGCGGCTCCCCGGGCCCCATGGCACCCACAGCTGCTAGGGTGGTTGAGAGTGACCCAAATGCATCAGGCAGACTGGCAGAGGGGTGTGGGGACTGAAGGCCATAGAGCTGGGAGGGAGATGGCCAGAAACTGCAAATGGAACACCCCCTTAGCTGTCACCTTCATCTCTGCTGTGCCCACATGGGACGAGTTTATTCAGGTCTCAGTGTCATGGAAATGAGGCTGGGGCCCAGGCTGCAGCCCCTACCCCATGAGTTGAGCATCTCTTGCTCTGGGCAGGTTTGGAGTCGCTGCAGGCTCTGGAGAGTGTTGACACCCAAAAATGCCACACATGGCTAAGCCACCAGCTGGGCTGAACACAGTAGGAGGGGGGAGCTGCCCACCCACCCAAACCACACACAGACCCTGCAGCTTCCCCAAGCTCTGCTAGCTTCCCTGCCACGAGGGCACCTCCTGCAGCAAAGCCCCCTCCTCCAGTGGCACCAAGGGGCTGATCCACCACCCTGATCATGTCTGTAGGCAGCACTGGCGGTGGCAGGTGTCACCGTGGCTCTCACCCTCCCCGGGCTGTGGTCGGGTGGCTCTGCCTGGCTGGAGAAGCCAAGCACCCATGGTCCAGCAGCAGGCAATGTCACCACCCCACAGAGTGCGGTGTCACCCCCACGTCCCTCCGCAGGGCGCAGTTTTGGGTCCCCAAAAGGTGACATGGAAGCAGGGCACCATCTGGCGGTGCCTGGGCACGGCACACACCAGCCCACATGCACGCTGCCTACCCACATGCTCCCGCACCCACTCACACCGTGGGGGGCCCCACGCTCGTGCCTGCACACGTGTGCGCACCCCACTGCCCACACGCTCGTGTGCCTGAGCGCACACGTGTGCACACACGCACAGCCCCATGCGCTCCATGCTTGCACACCCCGTTGCGCAGGCCCACAGTGCACACACGTTCACCCACAGCGGCCAGCACTTGCAGGTGGGTGCACCGGCGAGCCCATGGTTGTATCCACAGGCGTGGGGCGAGCACGAGGCTCAGTGGGATGCCTGGACTCATGTGTGGGACGTGTGTGTGTGAGCACGCACAAACACGTGGGGCGATGGTGTGTGCACACAGGCCAACGGTGCCGCGCTCCGGTTTTCAGGCAGGCAGGCGGTGCCGATGGGGTGAGCACACGTGTGCGGCATGCCTGCCAAATTCCCCACTCCTCCGGAGGAGTGGAGCTGGACTGGGCTGTTATTTCTTTCGCCCAGCAGGGATTTCCCTCCTTGAGCTTGGGGTCATCCTTGGCTCTGCCACAGCTTCCCTGGGGGGACTTTGGGCATGTCACTTAACCCTTCCCACCCCTTCCTGCTTACCCAGAGCAGGGGCTGGGGCTGGGCTGGCAGCAGGCATGGGGCATCGTGGTGCTGGGGGAGCAGCCATAGGAAGCGAGGACAGGGCATGGGTTCTTCTTGGGACTCCAAAGCTTCCCAGGGCAGGCGGTTGCTCTCTCAGCTGCGGAGGTTTTGGCCACTGGCCTGGCTCGCACAACCGGAGATGGAAGAAGAGCTAAATTTAAAGGCGTCAGGGGGGTTGCTTGGGGAGGGCGGCTGGCACGGGGCTTCTCTCCAGTCGCCTGCATGGGAGGCGTAGGGCACGGGCATATTTTCAGCCACCACACCCTTTTTTTTCACTGGGGAGTTCCAGGCCTGGCAGGGAGAAGCGCCTGTTTCATCAGCAGGAGCTGAGGCCAGGGGCCGAGCTCGAGTGGTGCCATGAGCCCCTGCGTCCCTGCCCCTGCACGGCCAGACCTGTTCACAGCCAGCACCCACAGACACCCGCACCTCCGGCGGCCCCACTGTGCACATCCAGCCATGCTCACACACAGCCGGACATGCGTATGCATGAACAGCTGGACACATACACAGCTGGACACACACACCCCTCTGACCCTCTCACCTGGGGCCAGCCCCCCTTCCATCCTGGGCACTGGGTGCCTACACCCCTCTGTGCACCCTGCAGCCCTGGTCCTTCACCTCCTCGCAGCGTTTTGGGGTAATAAAAGTACCATTTGAGGGCGCTTACAACTTTTATTTAAAAAATCTGTTTCCAACATCATTTTCAGGGCTGTGAGCCAGGCACGAAGCACGCGTGCGAGCCTCTTGCAGGCAGGGTGGGGAGCTAAAAAACCCCAACAGCTGAAAAGGGGGCTCCAAAAACCGCCTTTGGCTACACTGGCCCCCAAAGCCAGGGGAGTGAGCGGGAGCATACATGTTTTGGGGAGTGGGGAGGCATCGAGGCAGTGGGGTGCCCACAATGCCACCCCAGCACCTGCAGGCACTGGGGCAGTTACATGGGTGCTCCCACCTCCCTCTCCCCGCCAGACCCAGGACCTGGCAGATGCCGGGCGGGCTTGGAGTTGGCTAAAATGAAAACAGAAAAAAAAAAGCCTGGGATGCCATCCAAAACTGCTTAGCGATAATTAATTCATACCCGTGACGTGATCTGCCCTCAGCCCCAGAACATCCTAACATAGTCACGGCCACGGCCGCCCGCCCCAGCCCGGCTGCTGGCCACTGCCTTATTTTAGGGAGGAGATGGTGCGGCTGCTCTCCTGGCCCTTGAACACAAATTGCTGCTTCCCCCTGGGCAGGTTTCCTGTCGGTGTCAGGGCCTTTAGGATGTGAGTGGTGGAACGTATTCAGCCATCCTGGTGTGCACAGCCCCAGTTATGAGGCTACAGCCCCACTTGCCCTATGGCAACCTGCCAGCGCCCCCCAAAAACCACAGCGGTGGTATCACAGTGGGACACCCCATCACCCCTGGGAGGTGGGATGGGGTCCTGCTTATCCCTTGTGCCCCCACAAGGTGGGATGAGGGCACTGCTGGGTCTGGCAGGGCTGGGCATTGACACCTCCCTCAAGGGCAGAGGAGAGCTGCCTTTTTTGCCATGTCCCACCACTGCTGTTAAACCAAAACCCCCTTCCCCTGTTCATATGCCTGTTCCCCTTTGATGGGATGAGGGGCCTGGGCACAACACCCCAGCCTGGCCCTTGCCACAGGGTGCAAAGTGGCTCTTTCTGCTTCTGTCTGCTCCTACCCGGCTATGTTTATCCCTGGCAGTGGGCAGGGGCTGTGCCAGAGCCGCAGCCACTTGTGGGTCTTGGGCAAGGCTGGGGCCATACTGGCAAGCCAGGCACCACGCAGAGTCTGGCTTTCTGCACTGAGAAAGCAAGGGGACATCCTGGTGTCGTCAGGTTGGGGACAGCAATGCCACCCTGCAGAGTTTGCTCCACAAATCCCCAGCTACTGGAGTCCCGGGATGGGGGAAAGCAAAGCCAACCCTGAGCTGGGCCCAGGGAGAGGCAATCGCCCCATAAGTGGGAATGGGGCTGGCTTGGAGGACACCGGCTACCACTTTTGGGGCCAAGGGTGGGAGCGAGTGAGAGAGGGGGAGGCAGGGGCGAGGGGAGGTGGCAGTGCCATGACTCAGCCGGGGGAGGCAGCGGGTGAGGTGTTTGTGTTTAGTTTCTAACGTTACGGTTTCCACAGCGCCGGGAAGCAACCCCAGGGGGCCATGGGGGGCCTGGCGGCACAGAGAGCAGGATGGGGCAGCAGCGGGACCGGAGAAGCCACTCGGCTGCTAATGCCATGACAGCTAAAAATACTGTGGGCTATTGTTGCCGGCAACAAAGCGCCTGGCGTATTTTTAGAGTTATCACTGCCGCCATCAGCTCTGCCGCCCTCCTGGGAAGTGCTGTGCCTGCTCCACCCGGGTGCTGCCCGTTGGAGAGCTGGGCAAAGCCTTGACCTGCCCCCCTGGGCACAGTCCCCACAGCCGCTGGGCCTCAGTTTCCCTCCTGCACACTGGGCTATGGTGCCATCCCCCATCCTGCCGCTGCCATCCAACTCCCTTCACCCCACAAGTGGGCCAGAACTGCCACACTCATCCCCTGTGTGCCCACGGCATGCCCTGTCCCTAAGGAGTGCCTGGGGATGCGTGGCCTGCAGGGCAGCCATCTCCGTCGGGGTAGCTCCAGTCCTGCCCAGGCAGCTGGAAGAGGAGGGCAGAGACCCGATGCAATGAGTTGGCCGAGACCGGTGACAGTCCCTCCTCCCTGCTGGGGCACCAGCCCTCCTCCTCCGCTCATTCCCGCAGGCACAGCCAAGCAAGGCTGCGAAGCCGCCCTGTCCAGCCCTGCTCAGCCAGGAGCTGTCATTGCTCGCCCTGGATGCAATGAGTTGGCACGGTCTCAGCGCAGCGGCTGGGCAGCCAGGGAGGCAGCAGGGAGGGCCATGCCAGGCTGTGCAGGCTATGCCAGCAGCTGGGCGCAGCCCCAGCCCCAAAGTGCCAGGATAACACTGGATTTGTGCAGATTTCCCCATCAAAACAGGGAGGGAGGTTTAACTTGCCTTTTCCCTGCCAGAGCAGCTTGGCTTTCCATCCTTCCAGCGAGTTCTTCTCTGCCACGGAGCGCAGATCGGAGTGGCTCGTCCTCAGCAACTCAGGGGCAGGGTTGGGGTGGTGGTGATGACCCAGAGCCAGGCTCGGGACATGGGTGGCCGGAGACAGGTTGGATGCACGGGTGGGCTGCGGCTGCCAGCACGGCTGCCCGCGGGCGCTTTGCCGGGCCAGGGGCACAGCCAAGGCAAGCAAGGAGCCTGTCTGGTTGCGCTTTGGATTTCACAGCACAGCCCTAAACTGGGGCTGCTGCAGCCCCACTGTGATCCCTCCCCAAGCAGCCGCACCCCGCATCGCCTGTGTAGGACCAGGGGACTGCACCCACAGTGGCACAGGGCAATTAATAACTCACCCAAGGCCAAGCAGGAGGGACTGGTCACACCTTCCCCCTGCTCCTCAGGTATCTGCTGCTCCCCCGAGTCCTCGGGACAGTCCCAGCATGTTCCCGACTGCACACCGGGAGACCCTGTTGGTTTGCACGGGGGGGTGGCTCTGCACCCCCCTCCCCTGCCCCGTGTTCCCTTGGCATCCCCCCCCCCGCTTTCAGCCTGGGGTCCTGCTTGCTCCAACTGCAGGTCCCCGGACAGAGGAACCTCTCCCCACAGCACAGATGGGCGGGGGGGAGTCTATTGCAAGGAAAAAGGGGAGTGAAACCTGCTCCAGAGGAGCACGGAATCCCCCTTCCATGGAGAGGGGGGTCCCTGATGGGGCTGTGTCTCTGCAGTGGGGCTGAATCCTGCTGCCGGGGCACCTATGGCTGTTGGGCCTAGCGCCGGGCGGGTGGCGGCGGGCCGGCACCGGGCCTAGGCGGCGGGGAAGGGGCCGGCCGCAGCCGTGCCGGGGCGGGAGCCGGGCCGGGACGCGGAGGGGCTTTCCGGATCCGCGTCTGCCGGTGGCTGGCGACGGGACGGGGACCGGTCTGTCATCGCGCCGTGCTCGGCGGGACGCCGCCTTCCTCCCCCCGCTCCTGCCGGTGCCCCCCCTCCCTCGGCCTCTTTCGGCCCGCGGTGGCTGTAACGTGTCCGGCTGATCCCTGGTGCGTGCCCGCGGGCAGCGGCTTCCCGCTCCCGCCGCACCGCGGTGGGCGACGCTTCACCGGGAAGCTGAAGCGCTGGGAGCCCTGCAGTGGGGTGGGAACTGGGGGGTGGGCTCGATGCCTGCATTATTTTAAGTCTCGTTTTCACCTGGCAGTTAATCGGAGAAGAACAGAGGCTGCAGAAGTACTCGTGGCCTTTTGAGGGTTAATGAAAAAGTACGGGATTATTATTATTTTATCTGGTGAAAGTAGTTGAGGTGTAAGGAGGCTGGGGTAAGAGCTTATACAACATGTTAGCTTTTAAGGTGTGTTTGTCCCTGGTACTTCTTAGCGAGTGAAAAAAGTCTGTTGACTTCTTTAGTCAAGTGTATTTCAGGTCTTGGTTACTTCTAATATCTCAGATGCCAGTGTATTTGCTGTGCTGCTCAGCTTTGCTGTTTTAAGAGTCAAAATTGTACTGTAGAAATTGTACATAAATTTGATGTGTATTATTATTTTATTTTAACATGGCAGATTTGGAGGGTTTTTTTAGTGTTTTTGAAGGTTTAACAAAATACAGGATGCTACTTTTAAACTTTCCGGCAAAGAACAGCATGGCATGTGCTTGGGAATGTATTTCAGATGGCAGTCCCAGTTGCATATGATTTGGACTGGGAAGACTGGGTGGGTGTGAAGGTAGATCTTGTGAAACACAGATGTAACCCCAATGGGTGCTCTGAAGAGAGCTTTCCTTTTGCTTGAACAGCTGGAACGCAGCCTCTAGGGCTAATGCTAGAGGCTATTCAATTCTTAATGGTGTGTGGGGCATGGTTATTTAAGTTCTAATTTCTTCTGGTCCTGAATTACTTGGTCAAGTTACTTAGTATTTTTTTCCTCACTTAAAAACTTGCAAACCTCGTTGGTGACATCCTCTTAGAGCATCTAGATTTTTTGGCAGGTGGGCAGGCAGGAATTTAAGAAGTCTGATTGCTGTCTTACTGTTTAACTACTACCTTGCTCTAGATTTCTGGGCTTCAGTCTGGAATCCTGGATCCTAAATCTTGACCTTCCTACCTGGAAGACACTGGGTGTACATCTTGTGTCTTTGCAGTGGATGGCTTCTATAAATGCTTTCTGAATGGATATATTAATTTGTCACAAGTTCTATCTTGTAGCCTAAAATATGTGTCGTATGGGGCTAGGAAGCTGCCTTTTTCCAATATAGCACTGTCTGCAATAGCTTTGGTGGTGTTAGGGGTGAAAGTAAGAGTGTAGCTGCAGGAATGCTTTGCCTGGTGATAAGGCTGGTTTAAGAAGTTAGACTGTTACCTCAGTGTCTGCTCTGGTCCTTTCCCCGTGCTGTATTTTGATGCCTCCTTAGCTCTCGAGTACAGCTGCTGTAAGCTGGACTGCTAATGTAATTATCCCCAAAGCTGCAGCAGAAAGAAAAATCTGAAAGCACTAGAGAAAGTGTGGCAGACTAGGGGAGCTTCATAGTGTGGATAGGGCCTAGTTCTGTTTCGATCACACTGGGTGATTAGAGCTCCTGCTAAGAAGTAGCTAACACCTCTTCACTGATGCTGTCACTTGTAAGAATTTCAAAAAATACTATTTGAAGGAAAGGACAAAGCTAAATCTGGTGAGAGAGCCCAGGAATCAGAGATGTTTATACAGTCCCAAACACAGGGCATGTTTTTCTCTATACGTTATGCTCAAGTATTTTAAATCTCAAAAGGATAACTTTGGTGATATGGAACCTGTGGATCTACACGAAGCGCTTAAAGAACAACGCAGATTAAATCAGTCTGTGTTATTCTGGTGTTAACTGATTTTTAAAAGTGATTCACATGCGTGGTTGAAAGGAGATCCGTTAAATAAAATGGACAATGATTGTTTCTTTTTCGTTGTTTGTTTCGGATATGTTATTGGAAAAACCCGCAATACAAAATATCCCCTCCTATTCTTTCCTTCCCCTTTCTTTTTGACTTGTTCAGCTTAGGTGATGTTGCTGGTAAATGCTTTCTTGCAGAGCATGGAACAGGGAATGCACGTGGCTGAAGTAATGAAAACTGCAGCAGCTGTAGTTGTTTCAAGTTCCTTAAGGGGGGGGAAAGGAACTGTTAATGCACCACTGTAATATCCGATGGATTGTGTTTTCAAGTGCACACTTCTGGGTGTGTAAAAATGACTAGTTTGATTCTCACTACTAGGTCCAGATTCCTCTCAATTTTTAAGTAATGCTAATCAGCACTGGGACTTGGGCTGAAAATAGATGTGGGCTCCAACTTCCAGTTTCACACTTTTTTTAAGGGAGAATAGTTTTTAATTATAAGTTTCTTTTTTTTTGTACCTGTGTGAATGCAGTCCTATCAGTCAGAGGCACATGGACTGCTTTTCCTACCGTGTGTGTATTGATAGAGCTGTGTGTTGCAGCAGCAGAAGTTATCCTGATGTATATGGGCTTATTAGTTTGTGAACTGAGGTGTACCAGACTCTAAATTAACACCACCACAAAAACTTCTTAGATAAATGTTGGATGTATGTGACAGAGAACAATGAGGGTGTTTTTGGAAGGCTTGGTAATATCTTATTCCCCCTTCTAGATTTTATAGCTTTCTAGACCTTTAGTTCTTTTTTTCTTTCCTGTTTGTTTGACAGATCTCGCCGCATTTTTCCTGATGCGACTTCTGGGGGAAAAAATGGCATCATGTCAGTGTGCAGGTCTTGCATGTGAGCAGAGTTAATTTGGTAGAGTAATAGAGGCTAATTATATACTGAAACAAGCGGTACTTCCCTTTGATAGGAATGCTCTGGGTGGCAAAGCGAGTTTCATGTGCTTATGGTGGTACTAAGCAGGGGTGTGAGTGGTGGAAGTGAGAAAAGGAAGATAAGATTTTAATTAACGGGACCTCTCTCTCTCTTCCCTGTCATAAATGTAGGTTAGCAGGGAAGTGTATGAAAAGCGAAAAAGGAAATCTTTCACATCTGAGAGAGGTTCCGGAAGTGTATTATTCAGTCTTGAAAGTGAAATGTATCCTTCTAATGCAATGTAAGTCAGTGTTACAAGTTACTCACTTTTGTTAGCATGGTGCCTGCCAAACCAAGTTAGCACCTAGGTCCCCATATGGGTCTAGACACAATGAGACAAGACAGGGAAATATGGCTCTACTTTCAGGTAGCTTATAACTTAAGCACAAGAGCAGTGTTGGCCAGCCCTTTATAACTGAGGATGAGTACCCTGTGTTTAATTAAAGACAGAACTGGAGGTACTGGCAGGGAGCAAAGACACTCATCAGAGCCAATGGGCTAAGAAGTGATGGTCAGAGCACTGTTTTTACAGGGCTGAGAAGGGCAGAGGCACGTTTTTTACAACGGGCAACAAGTAATTCTTGATCTCCTTTTGTATCTAAGTGCATTGAATATGTTAATTCAGTTGTGAAGGTATGAGATCAAAGAGCTTTTTTTGGTTTTGGTAAAATGGGGGAGCCTAAGTTTGTAATGTGAAAGCCTTTGTTTTTAATGTGAAGACAGAGGAGAATGAGATGTGAGAAAGATGAAAGAAGATGAAAGTGTGTCAGTGGGAAGCAAAAAGAACTTGGAGAGCAGATAGTCTTCCATACAAGAATAGCAGTACTAGATTGGACTGATGATTTAGCTAACATAATATGCTGCATCCAGAAATGGCTATCAGAAGATGTCTCATGCCTATGGAAAAATAAGAACTGGATGCATATATGCGATACATTTCCCTGACATCCCCTCCTATAATGTCCACCACAGGACAGAAGGACACTGGGAAGCTACTGTGTGAGGTGGGAGTGATATAGAATCAGGAGGTGATTTGAAAAGCTGCCGTAACTGCAGGTAGTTGTCCAGCAGCGGAGAGGGCAGAATTGCAGCAGGAAAATAGTTAATTGTTATTTCACTATTAGAAAACACGACCACTTACTTGTGCTCTCTCAGCACAGGAGTAGAAACAAAAGTTGGCTTTGGGGTGAGCTCAGCCAGTCTTGGGCTTGGCAAGATGGACCAAGCGATGCTAAAAGAGCATGGCAAAAGACAACTTTTATTGCTCTGCCTGACGGTGGAGGAAAGGTTGGAAACTTGATGGGAAGCTGTTAATTTGAGTGGATACAGTAACTCTAACTTTTGAATGTTTTATTGATAAAGATTTTATGTAATGAAGAATTTATCTGCATTATAGCAAATAAGCTTGGTAAATAGAGCAAATAAGCAAGTAAAATTGACTGACTTGAATAGGACAGTTGCCTCAGAATAAATTGTGTACTTGGAAATAAAATAGAATAAAGTGATTTTTGTCTCAAAATAATATCCATATGGCAGGGTTGTTCTGAGAGAGCAACAGATAGTAGTATACAACAGATTGTTTGTAACAAGTTTCTTGGACAAAAATTCCTGAAGCTTCCATATAACTGAAGAAACATGATATATTTTTGATTGACCTATTTTTCCTTTTTTCTAGATAATTTTTTAAAGTTTGTTCTCAGCTGTGCTTTAAGTCATACAAATAGGTTAGTCAAACCATGCTGATAGTTTTGACAGAAAGTAGCCTTTTTTTTTTTTTTTTTTAGGGAGAACTAGAGGCCCTTTCTGCTCATTTAGGTGGGTGAACTATTTTCTTTTTCTGATGGATAAAGGCAGGTTAAAAATCACCCTGTAGAAAAACAAATGCAATCTCATATGTATAAATGACATTGCTAAAACAGTGTATGCAGGAAATTGGTGTTGGTGGTAATCAGGTTGTCTTCCACCCAGAACCAGGCACAGATGAGAACTGTCATTGAAGTACTTTGCTTAGTCTCCATCAATGAGCTTTTCAGGCAGAAATAACTGAGTAGTGTGTCATAAAGTGACAAATAAGCTTTTGAAGCTGCAGTATAAGATAATCATAGTCATGTTCATCCGTGCAATTTCTCCTTCCAACTTTGTCTAATATCACATTTGTATTTGTACTTCTGCTTATCTGTTGCTAACATTGGATGTTGTGATTTTATTAGTTATACAATGTTTGTTCAGATCTGTGACCATGCCAGTATCATGTGACTGATGAATCTGTTGTTACATAGACTTCTTTGAAAGATGGTGCTAAGTGTTACGTCTGTCAGGTAACCTACCATCTGCTTGGCACAATGTGATTGAAGTGGAAATACCACCATGTGCACAGGAAGAGTGCCCTCTTGAAATGTGGGCATGAGTGCAGTTCTTCCCATCGCCTGGTGGAATGGCTGGAAGGAGGCAGAAGAAGTAATTATGTGTTAGACTTTGGCAAATACCTGTCCACAGAATGGCTGTTTTGAGTTCAAAGTGATTGTCTTTCAAAGTCATGAGTATGTTACTGTCATGAAAAATGGTATTTTTCAGAAGCAGATTGGAAAATTAACTCTCTCTTCCTCTGCACGCAGACCCTGCTTTGCTGTGAGTTTGCATGGCAGTGTCCTGTGTCACCCCGGCCTCGGGGTTCCTCAGTAAGGGAGCACAGGCACAGGTGATGGGTACTGGGGCCATGTACATGGGGTCACTGAGAGATGGTGTGCATCACTGGACAGCTAGAAACGCACAGGCCCACGAGATGGAGAGCTCTGCTTCTGGTGTGAATCTTACTGCAAGCTTCTTACAGCTCCAAATCTGCCTCCGAAGCAATATGGATCATAGCAGCCAGTTGGGTCACAGAACCTAGTTCTTTGGAAACAGTATCTTTCTATGAAGCATTTTTTCTCTGCCTCATAAAGAAAGGTCAGAAACTGCTGGATGTCTAAGCTACACATTAATTGTAGTGGGAACAATGTTTTTAGTGGGAGCTGTTGTCTCCTAAATTGATACATAGGAGAACAATTATATGTTTTTAATAAAATTGAGCTCATCTTTTAGTTGGTTGGTAAAATGGGAACAGGTTAGCTTGCAGAAAGCTGTTCCCAAAGGCAGGACAAAGCCAGCATGTGTTTTTTAGCCAGGGAAACAATAGGTTTATGTATTTTGCCACAATGGAAAATTTTACAAAACAGTCAAAGGCTGTGCAGTGGGAAGTGAGGTTAGCTGAGAACACATGTAGTCCTTCAGTTGATTGGGATACACAGAACAGTCTTAAATTGTACATTTAATCAGCTTGCCTTCAGACTTAAGAATTTCAGACTTAATACTTGACAATTGGTAATGTTACAGTCTACAGCACATCATCTTAAAAAAAGCAATGCTTTTTGGCGAGGTATGCTATTAAGAACCTATCAGTACTTAAATTTACTAATTGAAAATTTGTCAGTGTTCCATTGAAAGGCTAAAATAACTTGAATCCTCTGTAATAAACTGTTGTTCCTCAAGGTGAGCTGGAAGTCTCTCTTGAGGTTTTAGGGCAGGGAGAAAATCAGGGGACTCTGTAGCTGACTCGGAAATTTGCACATGGTGTAGGCATATGTAAAGTTCATACCATTTGACGGTGCAGTGCAGAACTTCATTGTTGCTCAACAAAACTTAGGTGAATGATGAGGGTCCAACTGTATTTCTGCAGTCTTAGTTGGCTGCCATGAGCAAAGATTTTTACTAAAGGCTTTGCCTCTTGAGTAGCATAGCCCAAGTTATAAAATAGTCCAAGCAAGAGCTTGACAAAGCAGTAGATGTGATGCCACTGTGATTATGGAATGAAGAAAAGAGTCTTATTGTGTTTATCAAAAGATGAATTTGCTTATAGAGCAGACGGGAATAGTCCCTGCCAAGCAAACCCAGTGTCAACCTTTCCCTGTGAGAACAGGGCAAAAGCAGTTTTCTTCTTTTGAACCCTGTTCTAAATTAATAATATATTGTCTTTTAACATTCTCAAGAGAATAAAATATGTGTGTGGGTTCTTTAATTCCAGTTGTTTTTGCAAATATAAACCCTCGTGGTATTACTCTTCCAGTTGCACTGAGGATGAGCTATACTTGAAAGTAGCAAGCCTTCGGGACAGCTTAAGTAACAACTGCTTTTCAAAAATTCAGTGTTTTTCCCCTTTTGGCCTTGAGATGTATTTAACTGCTTTTCCCTGAATTTCTCTACTGGTTCTAATCACAGTGTTCTCTTGAAAAGTAAAAATGAAATCCTTTTTCCCAAGACCGTGTGGTGTTTGTCCTTACACAAATGGTAGTTAATTTACAGAAATTAAAAAGAATGATCTCTTCCTGCATTTTGTTAAATAATCAAATGAACTATCCAAAGCTTAAATTAAAAATTGATCTATAGGGTTTGCTTAGGAAAAGCCATCTAAATAATTTGAATAATGTGATTCCAAATGTATTTGAGTTGAACAGAATTCTGCTGATTTTTGGTTTGGATGGGTATTGTTTTACTGGCTTTAATGGAAAACCTCCAGTATTACTTGTAAGAATGCATTTAAAGTGATTGGTTGAATTTAGGTTCTGAAGTCTCATGTGCACATGCTCAGTATATTAAAGATACTGTATTTTAAAAAAATGAAATCACTTAGTATGTCAAGTGAGAAGAGTTGGTTTCATAATTTTCACGTTTTCCTTAAAAGTTTATTCTGGGCTATAAATCAGTTCTGTTAGAGTGGTTTAAACCTGATGCAGATTTTTTAAACCCACTTATCTGCAAACACTTACTATAGAGGATAACAATGTTTAATTTACATTCTTTTTTCCATAGTAAAGCCTGTTTTCTTGTTTTGCAGTTTTTATTTTGCAAAATGTTGTTGTGTGATTCTTGTGTTGATTATCAGTTACACGCTAGCAACACCTCCGTGTGATAAGTGGTTTTACGTTGCTCAATAAGGCCCGTGGCACGCTATGTAAATGTTCATGTGTGGATTAGTAATGACTTGCACAGATGGTAGATACGGTATCACTGGGCTGGGGTATATACCTATACTTGGTTGTATTTTATTTTTCAGTTCTGGGAAGTAATTTTTCATTATGTAGGCATCCAACTGAAAAGAGACTTGAGAACATCCCGAGAAAAGGCACTGGCGCACTAGAATGCATTTCCTTTGCATGTTGCTGTAATTAGTCAATTCTAATCCCAATGTGAATTTAAGGTCATTTTTTAAGAAGTGTACAACATCTTTGACATAGGAAAGTACATTTGGGATTGTCATTTAAATATGTTGCATTTATAAGTGATTGTGAATCCCACTCCTGTTATACTCCTACATAAATAAAATATTTTTCTCTTTATAGAACTGACAGTTCATCAGCTGACCAGGACAATTTAAAATACTCTTCATCCAGAGATCGGGGCAGTTCTGCCTCCTATGGATTACAACCTTCAAATTCAGCTGTGGTGTCTCGACAAAGACACGATGATATCAGAGTCCACACTGACATACAGAATGAAGAAAAAGGTATACAGACTGTGGTTTCATGTGTCAATTGTGAGGGGAAATTCAAAGAAAGGCAATAAACTTGAAATAGCGGAGGAATTTTTTTCTCAAAAAGGGCATTGAACTGATACAACTCCTTGCCACAGTATTGCTGTGTTGAGAGATTTATCAGGGATTAAAGAAATGTGGTTGATATGAATAGTGAGACATGCAATTGTATTAAGAGAAGTGAGTAAGAGAAGACTTAATGCATTACCTGTTGCAGCTTTACTGCAGCAAATGGAATATTTGGAAATTAAATATATATTTTGTCGTTAATGGGAATTTCTACTTCTGCATACCTCAGTCGGGCTCCATATAAGTCGTGTGATGTATGGTTCACACAATTCTTTTTTTCTTTTGAGAATGGAAATGCTTTCCCTAGAAAATAGCTAAAAGTTCAGAATCATACCTTTTTCAGCTTTATGAAAAAGAAATCTCTATTCTGATTTTTTTAAAATTGCCAAATATAGATATCAAATAAGAGGATTTTTTTTTTTTTACTTGCAGAGTTACTTTTTAGACTATGTAAATCTTCTTCTGGCAGGCCAGACTTAAAAAAATCTCACAGGAATATTAGTGTGGGAGTTTTTGTTCAGGAAGCTAAAAAGCATTCGCACTCCCCCTGCTTCTCTGCCCTGTATCTGTAAAGAATTGCAGCATCTTGGGGGAAGTTAAGCTGGGTGTGCTGATGGAAATTAATTTTTTATAAGTAGTATATACTGTTTCTAGGAGGCAGGTGCATGAACAGATATTTGTTTATCTGCGTACCTTAAGAACCTTCAGATTTGTTTAACTTTAATAGAGAAACTGCTTAGAAAGTGAGTATATTTGTCGATGTGTCTGCTAACATGCAGAATTTTACTGTTTGATGCAGACTGGCACAGTAGGCTATTCTTATACTTTGAAGTGTGCTAGTATTTAAAGAATATACTGGCAGTATAGTGAAATAGTAAGTTTCAGACAAATTCAGTAAGGTAATTTATGAAGTTGCTGGTAAAGTGCCATTTGAAAAGACATATACACCTCTCTCCCTCAAGTGCTGTATCTTACAGGGCATGTCTCTGCTTGCTCAGCACTTTGTGCTATTTCATTCGGGTGTAATGAGGATACTCTGTCCTACAAAAGCAAATTCTAGCTCTCTCTAGTTCATTTTTTATTTTTGGAGACATTTGTAAGCTTACAGATGCAGAATATATTCTTTGTTTACTAAGTTTTCAATTAATCTCTTGGAGCCTTCCAGTATGGCATTTTCATTTTAAGAACTTCTTGTTTTCTACCCTGGATAACCATATGCCATAAGCACCTAGAGCCTCTGAGAAGATATTCTACCCCCATACCTATGGTTTCTGGTGTTGATAGTAAAAATTACTTCCAACCTGATAATTTCTGGAAGTTGTTCAGGTTTGAAAACCTCCAAGGATGAGAGGCTCTGCATCTCCCATAGCAGCCTGTTTAGTGTTTTTCCACTCTCCTGATAAATAATTGTTTTCTCATATCCAGTTTGAATTTCCCTTGCTGCAATTTATGACTGTTGACTCCTGTCCTTTTAAACTGCATCAGGAAGATTCGTCTAGCTGTCTCTTTATTTCTTTTTTTAATAACACTTCACATTAACTAGGAAGACTGCAATTAGATCCCTCCCCTTTGTCTTCTCTCCTTTACCTGGGGAGAGTTGGAAGATTTGAAGTTTTTAAAACCAAATAGAAGGCTCTTGGGTCTTCACTTGCAGATGAGATGTTCTCACTTCCTGCAGCACTTTCCCCCGTTTTGATTTGTCACTATGATGTTCTCAGAGTCCTTACTGGTAAAAAGATACTGCAGTAGTATTTGTATGTCATGGTATCTACATATTTATGCTAAAATTAATAACAGTGACATAGTGGATCATATTCTTATTTGGTCTCATTTAACATTTAATGGGAAATGGATAGAATTTGTATATACCAGCATTTAAAAAAAAAAATCTTTTCAGACGAGGGTATAACTGAAGAGAGTTATAGTGTAATATTTACAGCCTTATGGCCCAAAAACCTGATTGCCCTGCTGTTTAATTACTCTAATTGCTTCATTGTTACCAAGGATGCACCATCTTTGTTAAGTGGGAGACTATAGGTTTGTGTTTAATTCATTTAAGCTAATGTCAGATATGCTGTCGTAAATACTATGTGCCTTTGCAGGCAACCAAAAAAAGCTGGAATATTTTGTGTGCTGGAGGGAAAAGTATGAAATAGCTTTAAGAGCACCAGTAGCGTATGATAGTATGTCTGGTTTTGATAGTTGATGTTTGTGGTGTGAACACACGATTATCTGACATCTTCAGTTTAATTTCTTTATTGCTTTGAATTTTAGTGATACACTTCTGTTTAGTCATATATATAATTATTGCTGTTAGAAGTGATTTCCTTTATAGGACAGTGTCGGCTTGTTATGACAAAATAACACTAAGGTGTTACACGTGGTAGTTCATGGTTAAAAATTGAGTTTCATGTTGTAAATCCAAATATGGTCAAATTATCTTTACTATAATTGTACTTAATTATAGTTGAGATTTTGCACAGGATTTTCTGTGATAGTAGGATAGTCCCATGTATATAGAAATACACAAACTTCTAGTAGTTCACAGCTTCTTTTTATCAAAAGCTTTGTCTTCAAGATGATAACCTTTACATCTACCAAGGTTTACATTCACCTTGATATTTGAACTTATTTTTATCCACCCTGTACTCTCGGTAGGCTGCCTGTTTTTTTTACAGAGAACCACCTCTCCATCTACTCAGGCTTTTTTTTATAAACTGCTGCAGGTAGAATTGTGGAAATACCCTTCTTAAAGGAGTCTTGCCTTTCTTTTGTTGTTCTGGGTTTAATTTTATTAGTTGATTCTTCCATGTCTCAGGCAGGGAAGGCACTTCAGAAAGTTGCCTCGGAAGTTGGCTCTCACATATGAAGTATTGGGCAGGCTCAGGGAAGAGTTTCATTTCTCTACAGTACTGCAGAGGAAGAACCTCCCCCTTAAAGTGACATGGCAGACTGGAAAAATCCTTGGTTTCAACATTTGAGTATATAAATTCTTGTGGTTCTAGGAATAAAAATAATTACTCAAAAATGACACTTTAGTTTCCATTTTATATCGTTACCAAAGATGTACCATGTGTATCTCAAGTGGGAGAATGTTGACATTGAGTTAAATTAAAGATAATGTCAGCATTAGTGTGTGAAAATATTGACTGTTTTATGTTTAGGGAGAGTTGTTCAATCTGTACATATAAATCTGTGGGTTTTGAAAAGCTTTCTCTTTTTTTTTTTTTTTGCCGTTTTACTGAATCTGTGTGGTGTATTTATAACAGAGTGGAAACTTGTTGTGCAATATCGAAGAGCAAGTAAATGAATGTATCTAGCCATGTGTACTAGCAGTTTGACGTGAAGGCCCTTGTAAAATACAGGGTGAAAGGTAATAATAAGAAAACCCCAAATGCAACAAAATTGATGTTAAACTTATTTGCAGTAGAGGATTTTCATATGCTTCAAAAAACCCCGACTTGATCAGCCTTTGAATATGTGACCTGGAAACTTACAGGGCGTAACAAAACATTTTTTGTATGTGAAACTGAAAGGAAGCTGAAGAAGGTGGGAGAGGATAGGGCTGCTGATTTGCATATTGAGTAACTCCTAACATACCACCTTGCTAAACATGTGGTCTGACAGCCTGTTTTAATCTCACATTGGTTTTTCCACAGGTGGCTACAGTGTCAATGGAGGATCTGGGGAAAATACTTATGGTCGGAAGTCGTTGGGGCAAGAGCTGAGAGTTAACAATGTGACCAATCCTGATTTTACCAGTGTTCCGCATGGGAATCGTGCTTTAGCCACAAAAGACATGAGGAAATCACAGGGTAAGGATACCACTGATTTTCAGGAAAAGAAGATCTCTTTTGGCAGCTTGTCTTGTGTTCAGAGTATGAAAAGAAGTTCACTATAATTAGGCGATCTATACGGATTCTATTTTTTTGTGATGTATTAGATGATGTTGATGAAAACTGTCATCTTGTATTTACTGTTCCCTGCATTGAGACTTGCTCCATAGGTTAGGCATATCTCTCAACTGTATGGCTTGTGCTAGCAATCTTTCCATTCCCTTTAGCTTTTGAACTCTTCTTCAGGTCAGCTAGGTTTGGCATAGAGATCAAGGGCTCCAAGAAGGAGAATTTGCTCTTAGATTTGTTGAAAATTGATTCCTGAGTTGAAGTTTTTAATTTGAGTGGGAAAACCTGCAATGGTGAGCTCAACAGTTATCTGTTGTCACAGGCCTGCAGGTCAGCTAGTCATCACATCATCATACCAGCTGATTAGTCAGTAGATGTGCGCTCCTGAACCAGCCACAGTTCATGCTCCCTCTAGCTCAGCTGAGAATTTAGAGGCCAGAGAGAAACTGGAGGCATCGTAAGAATGTGGGCAAGGTCTTGGGAGATGCAGTGAGAGGAAATGTGTTGTGACAGGGTGCAGGAATGCTGGGCACATGTTTTTGAGAAAGAAGGCTTCGATTTTTCCACTATTTGGGTTGAAAGAATAGTTTTTTGTTGGGTTTTTTTGGTTGGTTTTTTTTTTTTGGAAAGAAGAAGTTATGCCAAGGATGTTTGAATGAAAATAAAACTTTATTATGACTAAGCACCGGCATTTTTTGCATCACATACACTTAAGTGGTAGTTGAGCCAGGGGCAAAAACTGTGGCTGCTTTATGCCAGGCACATTATAAACATATAATATGAATGTGATGTTTCTCCTCTGAGATTTGTATTTCAAAGGAGACAAAAGGTGAAAGAAGAGTGTTCAGTGTGCTTTGTGGGTGGAAGAACTGAAGTGGTGACATGACTGTTGCAAAAGCCTGATTTCTGGAATGGGATAATCCTGGACTTGATAATACCATTCTGGTGTCTTGATTATAAAAATTGTTCAGTCCTTTTAGTGTCTTAAATTATGTCTATGTAGAGGAAATAGATAACTGTCTAATAGAGAACTCTGTGTAAATAAAACTCCTGCTAGTGGATTTGTGAATTTACTATTAGTTAGTACTGGCAGAAAATTCAGACTATTCTCCTGGGTACATGAGCACCTCTTAAACCTTAAAACGTTAGGAGCTATAATTTTGGGTGACTGAATTTGCAGACTGGGACTTGTATGCCTCTGTACATATTCTTTCCTTTAGATGTCACTTTCTTCTTTTTAACTGGTCTGTGATTGTTGTAGGCTTCAGCAAGTCATTTTTATTTTATTCTTCAAACTACAGTGAGATTGTTGCAACAGGATCTCATTTTTCAAATTCTTCTGTATTTTGTTGCTCGTTAGTGTGTGCATTAAGTAATTTTTAAAGTAGTTGTTTTCTGTGAGTTAGCGTATGGCACATTTTTTCAGCCTTTCACTTGCTGGTTTTTGTCAAAGTGGAAGCCATACAGGTGTTCACTAACTAGTGTACAGTCATTAGTACAGCTTCGGTCATGCTCTTGGGTGGTTTTTAAAAATTTTTTTGGTTTATGGTAATGGCTTAGCAGACAGCTAACACTTACTCTCTCAGGGAGTAATGCCAGTGTTCATCAGATATTAACAATAAAAACAAAGCTGCTTTTAGGAGAAAGTTTTGAACCGTATGTCTTGTTCTAGCAGCAGTGAAATGCCTCTCATGCCAGTAACCTTGGTGGTTTTAGTTTTACTTACCCAGTCTGGGATTGTATTGGCATTGTTTTGTATGTAGAACAGTACAACCATAGTTGAAAATAAATTGCAGTTTTCTGTGTAGAGATTACAAACAAAAAGAAACACAGGGAAGACAACACTAAAAAAGTTGCAAGTTGTGGATTGAATGAATTCAAGGCTTATACTTAAGTGTTGACATTTCATCTAGCACTGAAGAGTTAATCAGCATTTGTAGAGACAGGAAGGGCGACTTTTTTAAGGACCTTGCAAAGATCTTAAATCAATAGCCAGTGCACCTCTGCACACTGTATACTTTTGTTCCTCAATAGAGGAAGAGTGGATCTGTTTTCCTTTTCAAAGGAAAGCCCTGCCAGATATCAGAGGACTACTCATAATCGTTCTTCTTGTGCCAAAATGGTAGAGAAAATCTTGTTTCTTGGTAGTTGCTTGAGCTTAAATCTCGTTCCTTGCCTCAAGAAGCAGCTTGATTTTTCCACAAGGTTTTCTTTAAATATTTTTTGTTTAGTTATGTTTGTTTATATATTTAGTCAGAAATGTAGTTGTAAAACAGATCTGCTTAGTTCTGAATGAGTTCTACCTGGGTACTGAGCTGTCCACTGGAAGAAATGAAATATTTTGGTAGCTAAATTAGACTTTAATTTTCCTCATATTACCTTTAAACAGGATTTTTTCCCTCAAATTATTATTAAGAGTTATTGAGTCCACAAATACACATTTCTGGCTCTAGAGAAAAGAAATAATTGCATCTTCTTTTTCAGAGCGATCGTTGTCTTATTCTGATGAGTCTCGACTGTCAAATCTTCTTCGGAGGATTACTCGGGAAGACGACAGAGACCGAAGACTGGCTACTGTAAAGCAATTGAAAGAATTCATTCAGCAACCAGAAAACAAACTGGTTAGTAATTTTTACTTTTCCGTAACACTAGAGTATTTATCATTTTATAAAACTCTCATTTAAAAAATTGGAGTATTGGGATATGTCTGCAAAGGATATCTTGTATACAAGGAATTTCCTTCCACAACAAAGGAAAATGTATTCCTGGATTGCCTTAAAGCAAACTGGGAGTGCATGTGCTGCAGGAATGAATAAGGCATGCGTGTGGGGTTTTTTTGACTGGTCTTAGCAAGATCCTCTGGATCCTTAAGCAAGGAAATAGAGGAAGGAGGAATTAAAATGTGTTATTGTCTTATTCAAGAACTGTTTCTGTATTTTAAATTAAAAATATGCAGATATTTATACAGGCCTGTGAATAGCTCATCTTAGTTGCTCAGCTTTCTAGCTGACCAGCTTTGTATGTGGATTCCATTTTATGGAAAAAGGGGGAGGAAAAAAAAAAAATTGCTTTATTATTTTTTTTTTTTTGGTTTTTCTTTTTTTTTTTTTTTAATGGGTTGTTGAATTCTCTAATAGCCTCTAGTGTTTCTTAAGAATTTGGTTGTGTTGAGGGTAAGTATCCCACTGTGGGTATACGTTTTTAATATTACTTAGTTTGAAGTATTAAGACTATTTTGTCTGACAGATCTCTTCCACTGTTTTGGAGAGCTTAGGAGTTCTCCAAGTGTTGAGAAGCAGGAAGTGATGACTTGATACCTTGCCACTCATTTACAGGCAGTGCTGTGATATTTCAGTTGTGGGTTATGTGTATCCATATTTATAAAAGGTTGGTTACGTATTAATTAACCAGTGGTAATGATGCTCTTTTCCAAAAGGCAAGACACTTAAACATTGACACTTTTCTATTCCATGCATGTAGGTATAAGCAGACCATGTGCAACCTGGCTAATACTTCAGCTTTGTTCTGAAACAAAATCCTTGTTAGTACCAGGGTTTGGGGAATAAATGGTTTCCACAGTTATTCTGTGACTTTTTTTTTTAGTTACTTCCTTTATTCGCAATGCATTTTTCCTCTCATTTTTTTGTGATAACTGCATTTTAGATTTATTGTTATCTCAGAACATTTGAATTGCCGTTCTAATATCTGACTCAGTGGTGACAAACTTTGTACTTGTTACTGGTCAGAATGTTAAAAGTTTGTCCGTGAGAAACTTCTAAAACTTTTCCCAGCTTGCTACTGAGAACGGGATCAGATGTCAAGGGATATCAAGGATGCCAAGCCTAAAACTTTATAATGGACAGTGTTTAACCCAGTAGCTCCTGCAGTTCTTGACACTATTAAGTGTAATTTAACAGAGTTCTTTTCCTGCTCAGAATTGAAATGTGATCAACAAAGTAGTAAATGTCACTAGGCAGTGGCATTGTTACGTAATGGTATCTCACCCAGCTTCTAAACTGTATAGATGCCTTCTCCTGTATCTGCTGTAGCCTCTTCTGAAGATATGAAACACATTTTTAAAATGTCCTTGTGAATTCCGGGGGGCCAAACATATGGATCTCTTTCTCTCCTCTCTCCTCACTGCTCCCCCCGCCCCGTATGCTATTGCTCAAAACTTAACAACAAAAGCTAGATAACATCCACTGTATTTGAAATTAATATAGAGAACAAACCTTTTTATTAACTTGTCAAGAACACTTCATGTTAGTGTCTTATACTCATTTATGTGTTTTTTTAGCACATATTAGGAAAACAAGTATTTCTGGTTATGTTTACTGAGAAGCACTGGTTCATCAATGATGTTTCATCCCCCCAAATAGTACTCTGTTACCTAGAAAGTCAGGATTGCGTAAGGAGAAATTGTAATACTTGAGATTGTACTAAATATTCTCCTGATACAATAGATTATTAGTATAGGAGACTAAGTCTTCAGCAGACAACTACTGATGAGCTTATGGTGAGTCTTATATTTGTGATGTGATGTTATCAGCAAGAACTAAACATAGAACAAACCTTGATAGCAGGCTGCTAGTGTATTTTCATGGCTCCTGTAAATAAATATGAAATATAACAAGGAGGATAATATTGCGGTATTGCTTAATATAGTTCATGCTAGTCTGCAGTGCCGATGGAAAGCATAATAGCATTCTGTTAGCGAGCAGAATTGGCAGTGGTGTAATGTGGGTGTAAACAGGAACTAGTTTGCAGAAGTTATTGTGCCATAATTATGCTTGTGCCTTTTATGTATCTTATATTGTAGGTACTAGTTAAACAACTGGATAATATCCTGACTGCCATTCATGATGTACTCAATGAAAGGTAAGCTGGAAAAATGAAGCAGTTTGGAGGCTTTAAGAGGAAAATAATGACAGTGTTAGGTTTGGTTTTCAGTAGAGAAATGCAGTGGAAGGGGGGAAAGGTTGAAAGAAATGAATTCACTGATTTTGCATAGGTGTGACATTGCAGTAACAGGATGGAACTGGGGGAGAGTTAAGGCTCTCTTGGGCATATTAACGGTACTGACTGTCTAGAGTGCACTTCACATGGACAGAACTTGAATGCACAGGTGTGGCTTTTATGTTGAAGGCAATATGAAGTCTGTCTCAGCAGATTTTAATCACTTGAGTGTAGTAGTGTGTTGCTGTGGTTGTCTAGCTTGCAAATTGAACTTAAGTTTTTTACAGCCTGATCTAATTAATTTATATCCAACTAAGAGCTTATGTAGAGAGAGCTCAGGTGTTTGTGGGCTTTTTGGTTCAGTCTTATTACCCAAAGTCAGCTCTATGTTAAGAAATCCTTCCTTGGATGTGTATTGCAAGTAGTATGGCCTATTTATTGCATACTTTTATCCATAGAAATATTTCATAGCATTTTTAGATTATTAATTTTATTTTAGCTTCATCGCTGCTGCCATTATTTATGAGAGAAGCAGCTTCATTCATGCATGTATTTTTTTGCTTTAGAAAATGTTTTGATTTATTAATGGTTTGTTCTCTTCTGCTCTCATGTTTGGAGATTCCATATTTCTTTTTTTTTTTCTCCCCCAAAATACAGTAGCAAATTGCTTCAAGAACTGAGACAGGAAGGAGCTTGCTGTCTTGGCCTTCTTTGTGCATCTTTGAGCTATGAGGCTGAGAAGATCTTTAAATGGATTTTTAGCAAATTCAGCTCATCCACAAAAGAAGAAGTTAAACTTCTTTATTTGTGTGCAACCTACAAAGCACTAGAGACAGTAGGAGAAAAGAAAGCCTTTTCATCTTTAATGCAGGTAAGACTACAAGTTAAAACAGGAGTATTGATGATTTTTTGAGTACAATGTTTGAATCAACTTTTCAAACTGGAATGAACAGTAAGTACTCTTATGTTGATGTATTAACTAAATATAATTGCAATTGGGAGGAAACTTTCTGACTGGGATTCTCTGATTTTCATTAGAATAGAAAGGAATGTCAGTGTAGGATGGTATGTATTTTGATGCAACTTTTTAGTATGTATTGCAGATCTACGAGGAAGAATCTTCTTGAGATCAAATAGAGAAGTTGGATGGAATGGTGCACAGAACCCCACCTGTTGATTGCTTTATGCAACCTCCTATTTACAATTTCTAACTTGAATTGTAAATAGATCTGAAAAGGAGTAGGATGTGTGCAGACAAATCTGGTCCCCTGGTTCAAGTTTTAGGATGTATTATTTTTGGTGTAGAACTGTGTCCAGGTCTGTGCTCCAATTTAATATTTAGGGAGCCAAAAAGCTTCAGTAAGTGAAACAGTAACTTAGAAAAACTTGCTGTTCTGTGGCTAAAGAATTAAAGAAAACGGTGTCCCCAAGCCTTGAGCCTGGGTCTGCCATATTTCAAGGAAATGACCACTGGAAATAATTATTTTAATGCAATCTATGCTATGCTTTTTACATTTTTCTACCTGCAGAAAGAGCATTGAGATGTTTCTGTTTGAATCAAAGTAGCTTATGAAAAGGTGTTCAACACTGAACCAATCTGTGTCTAACATTGTAACATCTTCACACACGCTCTTTTAATGAAACAAAGTGTCTAGTGGCTTTTCTTTACTTTTTAGCTTGTAATGACCAACCTGCAGTCCATTCTAGAAAACTTGGATACACCAGAGTTACTGTGCAAATGTGTCAAGTGCATCCTCTTGGTGTCCCGCTGCTACCCACACATTTTCAGCACCAATTTCAGGGTAAGCTTACTTTGTCCTCTGTATTTTCTTTCTCCAACAGAAGTGTTGGTGCAGCAAATTGGCTAATGAACCTTTCTTCAAAAATGCTTTTCAGGACACAGTGGATATACTGGTTGGGTGGCATATCGATCACACTCAGAAACCTTCATTGACACAACAGGTGTCCGGTAAGTTTGGCCAAAGAGTCGCTGATGCAGTCCACTCTGGCTTGCAGATGATGTGGTTTTACTTACTCAAGTCTGGTCCTGCTGACATGGAAGTTGACGTAAAACCAAGATGAGTTTGGCTGCGTAACAAGAGGCTTTTTTGCTAGCTTTACAGTCAATTTGTATTTGCCATTTTATGCTATATTTGGAAAAATTGGATGCTTTATTCAAGCTACATTTAAGCATCTTTGTGTAACTTTTCAACAATTTTTAATAAGTTTACAGATCTTAATATATTCTCTGTGAAAGAATATAGTTTCTCCTGTGTACTTGTAGAAAATCTTTGTCTTGAAGATACTGTACTGGCATGTAAGAAATTGGGAAACTTCTTCCTATGGCTATAGCAGTTTTCTAGGAGTTATTAACAGCATGTCTGTTATGCTTCTGGTGTCATAGGCCTTAGATTCTGTCCTTAATGTTTCACTGCTGTGGGGCAGGACTGAACCATGAAATGAATTTGTCAAAGGGACAAAAGAGAAATACAATTTCTATTTATTTAAAAACCAGCTTCTGTTAACATTTTCATGCAAGTGTCCTTCTCTTACCTTAACTTCTACATCAACAATATGCAACTAAATTTAATTTTTGTACGTTACCTTCTCCTGTTCTCACTGCCCTGGTATTTTTATACAGGATGGCTGCAGAGCTTGGAGCCCTTTTGGGTGGCTGATCTTACTTTTTCCACCACGCTCTTGGGTCAGTTTTTAGAAGATATGGAAGCCTATGCTGAGGTAAACAAGACTTTATGGTATATACCGGAGTTAACTGTTGGGCATTCCTAATAAATCCACATCTGTGATTCTTATGGATGTGTTACATATGTAGAAAATAATTTTCCTTGGGGGAGAAGAGGATCAAATTACACAGCACACTTAAGGCATGTACAATGATGAATTCTTATGAACTCGTTAAACAGTATTATGGCCAGTCTTTCAGATGTTGTTGATTGAGAATATAATATTATAATAAAAACAATTAATCAAATAGGAATGCTTTAATTTTTAAACAGCTGAGGTGAAGATATTTCACAGTCTTGCCTTGGTATTTTCTCTAATTATCCAATTTCATAGTTTTTCAGAAGTAGTGACTGTTGAGGGGAGAGGGATTCTTAACACTTCCATGGATTAATGGTAAATGTCTGTTAAAATAATGGATTATATTGTGCAGGAAATAATGCAGTAGGAACTGATGGAAAGCAGAAGTATATTTGTTTAACATACTTTGTAACATTTGCTTAGTTAACAGAGTGTAGAGTTTGTCTGACACTACCATTAAAGGAAGAGTTTTGGTTTTGGGGGAGGAATGTTTTTCTTAAGATGTATTTGCTCATATGTATATATGCTTTTAACTAGATTATGCTATATTATACATGTTAACATGCATATCCTACACGTGAAATTGTATTTCCAGCATAATCCATTTCACTCAGACTGGAATAAATAATTTGATTTTATTAGCATACTTACATGTGCACCAAGGCTCCTGATGGTACCGCTGTAGGAGTTAGGATTTGCAGAGCTCTTTGGCAGTGTCAGGCGCACAGGAACCCGCGCTGCTCTGGCTGTAGGCACACGATGGAAAGCGATTAGTCAGTGCAGTAAGTCGCTGCTTATCAGCTTGTCTGCTGAACTGGACAGTGTGCGTATTCTTAGTCATGGAAGAGTTTTAAGATAACATGCGTTAACTTAAATCACAGAGGAGGTGGTTCCAGCTAGTGTGTTTATCTGGCGATGGGGTAGACCAAGGCTATATCTATACTAATGAGATCAGCTCTTCTGGGAACGGTCCCAGGCACTGATGCCAGCTGGCATGAAGTAGCCTGCTAGTAACATCATGGCCTCCAGATCAAGGTAGCTGCATGTAAACAGTGTCATGGCAATGGCCGCTCGAACATCCTGACCCCAATTTGTGGACGGGAATTTAGTGTTTGGAAGAGCAGTAAAGGTGTGCAGACAATGGTTGTAACTGAGCAGTATGGATGATCATGTTCCAGGGGCCAGGAACTTCATAAGCCTCTGTTTTAATTTGTGAGATGTAGTCAGAGTACTCTGTTTCAGTGGCTAAACTAATGAGCAGCATCTTATTACTGCTCTGTGACTTGCTTATCATCGTGTGCCAATATCTCATCTTCATATATATGTGAAGTTAGAGATACTGGATAAAGATAACTATAATTAGACGGTATCTATAATATGTCTAGAAAATAGTTGCAGTATTTTCAATCTCATACTTTGATCTTATGCATGTATTATAACTGTTAATGATGTGTATTGATATATAAAACTTCTATGCTGTAGGACCTCAGCCACGTAGCTTCTGGGGAATCAGCAGATGAAGATATTCCTCCTCCTTCAGTATCGCTACCTAAACTGGCTGCACTTCTTCGGGTTTTCAGTACTGTGGTGAGGAGTATTGGAGAACGCTTCAGCCCAATTAGAGGACCACCAATTACAGAAGGATATGTAACTGATGTAAGAATTCAAGTATTTCTTTTTGGTTTTCTTTTTTGTTGACATGATTTGTCACCATAAAATGATACCATTCACTGTTGAGTTCATTTAGGTTTTGTGAATTTTACATGTATGTGTATATGCTCAGCATTGAGCAAATGTATTTTCTTGAAAAAATATGCTACAAGAATTTTATTGAGGTATAGATTGTGACAGTGGCACATGGGAGTCCTCTATAACAGAAACTAACTTTTTTAGACGTTTAACTTCATGCAGCTATGATTATGCTTGTGTTACCTCTCTTTGTAACCATAACGTTACCATTTATTCAGATTGCTATAGTGCTATAAAAACTGAATTCAAATTAAATTTGATTTTATAAAATGTAGAGTGTTTTTATCAATTCTGGAACTGTATTTATCATATTGTGATACCAAAGTCCTCTCGTTCTATAGTATGGTATAGGATGGTGTAAACTCAGAATAAATATTTTATAATATGCTAAGTAGCTACTGTCGTTCTGTAACAGGAGCTGTAGCGGATGTGAATGATTTCTAAAAAAAAAAAGAAAAAGTACCTGCTCAAAAATCTTTTTGCTGCATGAGCTGCACAACTGCAGTTTATACCTTTGCGGAGTTCTCTGAGGGGCAAAACTTCGTGGATTTCCCAATTAAAGTTAAGGCAGTTATGTAATTTGTGTCTTAATCTGCAGAGGATGCTTGTGACAAAAGGTCAGGAAAATATAAACTAATCTGCCTTTTACAAGAGTTCTGTTAATATCAGTTGGAACTGAACAGAATTCTGAATAATGAATTTAGGTTTTCTAGGTCTTAGGAGGTCTTTAACTGAGTAGGAAACCAGGCAATTGAAGGTTTGTTTTTTGTTGTTATACTTCTGAAGTGTAATGCCATGATATGCATTATTCAGGATAATCTGTTGACAGAATTTACCAAGCTGCAAAGAAGATGATGGGACAGGATATCAAATGGATGTGAACATAAATAGCATGCAGTCCTTGTCTCTATTTAATGGAGTTTGATTTAGGTGTGTTTTTAATTTTCCAGGTTCTGTACAGAGTAATGAGATGTGTGACTGCAGCAAACCAAGTCTTCTTTTCTGAAGCTGTACTTACAGCTGCCAATGAGTGTGTTGGTGTTTTACTTGGTAGCTTAGATCCAAGTATGACCATACACTGTGACATGGTCATCACATACGGATTGGATCAAATGGAAAATTGTCAGACTTGTGGCACTGATTATATCATTTCAGTCCTGAATCTGTTGACACTGGTTAGTACATATTTTTATTACTGCGGTTTTTGCATTGAGAGCAACCTTCCTTTTTTATGTGTTAGATAAATGCATAAAAGTCTTCCTGATCACAAGCAAGAAATTACTCTCCTTGTATGCTTCTAGTATTTTCTGTAAAGCTTATGGTGGTAGCTTGTTCATGCATTTGGCTTGTCAATAGTGGCATTTAGTTGTAGCTTGAGTGTCCATGTTTTGGGGTTTTCTGTTTGTGGGGTTGTTTTTTTTTCCATTCTTGTCTGGCTTGACTGTTGGACAGTGCCATTCTCTGGCCTCTGCAGTTGGTCATACCACTTGATGTATTTCAGAAACTTAGTGCTTAATATGTTCTATTTATCTACTTATGCCATGACCTGGAAAGTCTTAACATGTAGACCAGAGAGTCTTAAAGCCATGCCTATTTAAATGAATCATGCAACTTTCTCAGCTGCGCTGTTAAAGCCTGGAAATAACTTAATTATCTGAATGTGAATTTGGGAAAGCAGATACAAAATACTTGCAATGCTGAGAAGCTGGGTTTTTTCTAGATACAGTGTATACAAGCTAGAAGAACAGTATTTTAATTTTAAGTAAACTATTCTGATAAAAATTAATTCAGATTGTTAAAGATATTTATCATTTTGGTTTTTATCCCCAGATTGTTGAACAAATAAATACAAAACTACCATCATCATTTGTAGAGAAATTATTTATACCAGAGTCTAAACTACTTGTTCTTCGTTATCATAAGGAGAAAGAGGTAAGAGTAAGTGACTTCTACAGGTGTATAACAACAGCTTTCATGCATTTTCTAGAATATATTTATTAAGCTGTGAAGCTGTGTTCATCTTAAATGTATTTTTTATATAACTAAATATTTGTGAAACTTCTGAAAAGGCAGATGTAGGTAGTTCTTGGTTTTGGCATTTAGATTTGGTAAGGAACTGGTAAGTTGGCCATAGTACCAGATAGAGAAGTCCCGTGTTGATCTTTCATATTCAGCGTGTTATGTGGATGGTACAGAAAGTAATTAATAGATTCTGTAAGTAAGTAGTACTTAACTACAGGAAACTGAAGACAGGCATGTGTATCAGAGTAGACTATTCATAGATAGAAGAATAATTTCAAATTCTACATTTGTAGTTGACATCTTTTACGATTTCATGCTAATGAATTATTGCTGTAATTATTTTCTATTCTCAAGGTTGTTGCAGCAGCTCATGGTGTATACCAAGCTGTTCTGAGCCTGAAGAACATTCCTGTTTTGGAGACTGCTTACAGGTTGATCCTAGGAGAAATGACCTGTGGTCTAAATAGTCTTCTCTATAGTTTACATCTTCCTGAGGCCTGTTCTGAAATCCAGCATGATTCTTTCAAGAAGCATATATTCAATGTGGATAACGCGAAGTTTGTTGTTATATTTGACCTCAGTGCTCTAAGTACTATTGGAAATGCTAAAAACTCATTAATTGGGGTAAGTAAAGACTCTACAGATAAGTTTTTCCTGTAAGTGTAAAAAAACTTTTTACTTAAAATTATATATAATGTATTTCACCTGTAGTACACATACGTATACATAAAATTATCATATTTGTTTCCTAACTTATGTTATAGAAAAACTTCCAGTGTTAAAACTTGGGAAACAGAATGGGTGGATTGTATCTCTAGTTGGTGCATAACGAAAAGCAGTTTTTGGGGAAGAGCATCTTACCAGGGTTATGGGTTGATTCTAAGATGGCTACAGTAAGTGCTTTTGAAAATCACAGAATTATCGATGCTGGACTAGACCTCCAAGATCATCAAGTCCAGCATATGACCCAACACCACAACATCAACTAGACCATGTCACTGAGTAAAAGCAGCTTTAGTGTGGCCTTTGGTATTATATCAGCCATGTGAAAACCCTTGTTCCAGATCTTTCCAAATTAAAATATGAACTGCTTTTAACAGGTTATTTAAAAAGGGGAAAGAAAATAGTTACAATTAAGGTCAGAAAATTATTAAAGTTAAATTATTTCCCTTGTGGAGAAGTGAAACACAGTAATTAATAGTATGGAAACTATTTAAAAATGGATCAAATTTATTATGTTTCTTTGCTTATGCTGCAATTGTTTTATAGATGTGGGCCCTCTCACCAACGGTGTTTGCACTACTGAGTAAGAATCTGATGATTGTTCATGATGACATAGCAGTTCACTTTCCTGCTGTCCAGTATGCAGTACTCTATACATTATATTCACACTGTTCCAGGTATGAAGATCAATAATTGATCAGTATTTCTAGAGCACTAGGATAGACTCGCCTGAGTAGAATATTTTGTGGGAAGGATGAATTTAAATGGGCTATTACAATTAAGCTTTTACCCAAACTTCACTGATCAGTTTTTACTTTAATTAATTGCAGAGAGTCTATCTCAGCCAAGAAAGTGTATGCTGGCTTGAAATTTGGCACATTAGAAATCTTGTGTTTGAATAGGGATAACTGAGGGAGAGCTATACTGAAAGTAAATAAGGAAAGATTATTTACTGTTTTGCTTACTGAGATCTAGGAGAGGTAATGAAATGTAAACAACAGATTTAAACACATTTTGTACTTTATTACTACAAAATGTCTAAGTAAGGGAATAACTAGTTTAACTATTACACTGTACATTTCTTGGGTTTTGTGATATTTTTTTTTTAAATTTTTTTTTCACTAAACATTTTATACCAGCCACAGCATGTTACTGGGCTGCATGAGCTGATGTAAAATTGTAGCTTTGTTCTTTAAGGCCGAGGATCAAAATACTTGGGTTTTGACGTAACGTACACGCACCCAGTAACCACATTAACTTTTGCTGCTGGGTTTTTTTGGTTGGGTTTTTGTCTGGTTGGTTTGGTTTGTTGGGTTTTTCCCCTCCTGTATACTTGAGGGAAATATCCCTAATCTTGATGTTCTTATATTTCATGTTTTTCCTTGCCTTTTCAGGCATGACCATTTCATATCCAGTAGCCTCAGTTCTTCCTCTCCCTCTCTGTTTGATGGAGCAGTTATAAGTACTGTAACAACAGCAACAAAAAAACATTTCTCAATCATACTAAACCTTCTGGGGCTACTGCTTAAGAAGGATAATCTTACACAAGATACCAGGTAACTAACATTTTCTTAATAATCAGGAGATTTTTGTTTGTTTGCCTCCAGTAGAATGCCTTAATTTAGAAACAGGATAATTTTAATCTCTAAAACTTGGGGTAGATTTAACCAGTCAAGTATTTGTTTGGTTTTTTTTAAACATTAAT